>LKNJ01005587.1:0-39887 GCA_002120245.1 Maccullochella peelii
ACATAGAATTTGGAAAGATGTGTGACGCGGGGCCTTGGAAATGTGTGTGTGGCACACACACAGAATGTTGGTGTGTCAGATGAGGTAATGGCTCGGGTAGGATAAAAAGACAGAGTTCGGAGGAGAAGAACTCCGAGCGGACATGATAGACAGCTGGACAACATCTGTGGGACTTCACTGAAGTTTGTACTAAAATCATGTTGTTATTATAAATGTTATTTATAAAACCCTTTCCGATGGTAAAAACTTTATTTCCACAGCTCAGTCACTTGGATACAGCAAGGTCCCTAATGGCCAGGCAGGAAATACTTTGTTATACAAACAAGAGTAGTTGCTGTTTTGCAGGATGCTGCAGTAGAATTACAACTTTGGAGTAGGTCGGTGGTTTCTGCCAACAGATGAGTGTGTGTGCTAGTTTTAAACCCAAATAAGGAGCCAATTTAGTTTGTAATTAAAAACCAGCCAATGTATAACACCTCCTGCCTGACTACAGCCAGTCCAAGTCAATATATTGGTCTAATCCTCATTTGAATGCAGCATTTTGATCAGATTCCACACAATATGCATAATGAAATTCATTAGAGTATCAGATGTCTGCAGGGTGGCGTTGAATTTATTCAACAATTTGTAAACCCTTCAATGAAACCTGCCTCACTGTTTTACAGAGCTACACAACTAAAATGATTAGTCAGGAGAGTTTTAAGTTCTTGTGATGGTCAAATACTGTTTCAAATGCTTTCCACCCTGACAATGACAAAACTGTTCATATCTAAATACTAGACCTGAAATGATAGACCAAATGATTAATCAAGAAAATAATGGTTAGTTTCAGTACTACTGCAATGTTTTGGTATAAAATGGGTCATAAACTAAATATACAGTATGCAGTACAAGAAATACCAGTACTGGCTTGCACACACACACACACACAGGTCTGGTTGAGTGAGGTGAAGTTAATAAAAATGCATAAAAAATGTGTTAATGATATGCATTTCTCTTTTTCCAATTCAGATGTCAAATTATTTATTAGGTGCGAAAACAAGCATAAACACAACATAAACAACTCCAAACTAAGAACATGTACTGTAGTTCACATATTAGATGTAGTAGCCACTGTGTGTTCGTGTCTACTAAAAAAATGCACTAAATGTTTTAGAGCTGGAAGAGATGGGCCAAAACCTAACTCTTTAATGTGTGTGTATGAATAAATGTCTGCAGCAGTCCCTTCATGCATTTGCCCAAATGAGACCTAATATGATCTTATAGTTTTCAGATATGGATCATTTACCACGCTGGTCAAAAATACAGTCATCGCTCCACTTCCTCCTGAACTCATTCTGAGCAGATTTGGGAATCTTAGTGACAGACCATAATAAAGGGGACTTTGAGTGTGTTGCCTGGTGATTAAACCGTAAACTTGATGCTACACTATGGCTGGGCTTCACTGCTCCAGTCAGGGATGGAAAAGGTCTTGGACTGTCTTTTCTGTTCTCCTATCGTGTAATCCACATGGATACATATATGTCTGGCGCTTTCCTCCGAGGGATACATGCTGACCTCTCCGGTAACCACCGTGTCTTGCACCACGTCCACTGGAGCGTCCAGGTAGAGCACCGCCTGCTTCCAGTGCGTCTCCGGTTTGAACGGAGACGTGGAGAGCACGAGCGTCTGCGGCTTGTCCGGGCAGGGGAAAGTCACCGTGAAGTAAACACAGAGACCGTTCACTGCCGCCGAGCCGAACGACTCGCACCTGAACTTGCCCTTCACCGAGCGCAGCTCCTCCACGGTGACCGAGTACAAGTCGAGCTCGGCGAAGCGGGCCGGGTGTGAGAGCACGTCCTCAACGGTCACCGAGTTCACAGTGATGTCGGAGTTCATGATACATCTCCTGGCGAAGTCGGACATGCAGGACATGTCGACGCCGTACTGGTCTTTGACAGTGTACCAGAAATGTAAGCGGTCCTCCACCACCGGGTCGCAGATGGGTGCGATGTACAGCTCGGCTTTGCTGGGAAGGATGACTCCGCCCGGCTTCAGCCACTTGTCGCGCGCGTACAGGACGGAGTTGAGCATGGACTCGTGCAAGAGGGCATAACCCATCCATTCGCTCACTATCACCTCCACCATCTCCGGTAGGTCCACCGTCTCCACTGTGCCTCGAATGACTTCAATTTTGTCCTCCATATTGTTCTGTTTAACTATTTTCACAGCCTGCTCGGCGATAGAACAGGCTTCGACTGCGTAGACTTTCTTAGCACCGGCTTGAACACAGAAAATGCTCAAAACGCCGGTTCCTGCCCCGACGTCCAGTACAACTTTACCACGTATGGACTCACTGTTCCTTAGTATCGCCATCCGGTACGTGTTAGTTCGGACGTGGTCCGCTATCATTTCCTCGTGGATAGTCACATCGGTATAGCTGTCAAAGTACAGTCTGTCCTGTCGGGTTTTATCCAATTTTCTTTTCTTTACGACATGAGACATCTTCTCGGTTGTGATGCTGCAACCTCACAGTGTTTTGTTGCGCTACTTCCGCATTGTGAAATCTGGAACTTGTAGTTTCCCACCGCACAGAATACGAAAGACACACGTTTAAGTAGACTACAATTACCACAACCAAACGACAGTGACGCAGTGGTCGGATTGCTGCATTCACTGTCAGGGGGAATATGGTACATATGAGCTTCTCCTGGGTAGAGTAGCGAGTAATGACGAAAACGGTGCCTCTCTTCTTTCTCTAGCTTCAGTTTGAGATGTGGTACTCTCTTTTCTTTGAGAAAAACAGGCCTACATTGAAATTTCTTACTTGGACATTGAGAAACTCTATGTATGTATTTGATTGTTTGTTTCGTTATTATAAGCCTTTATTATTTCATCTATTGTAATAGTATATTATTGTCCATGTGTGCTTATTTTCATGAGGCTGTTTTTTTTTGTTTTTTTTTGGGTTTCAAATATTACTTTAGTAAACTATATAAATTCCTTAAATAGTGTTGCCTGTCCCTCAGAGGTGGAAAAAGCGAAAATGAATGAAATAATACTCACCTGAGAATTAATTTAGCTCTGCTTTTATGATTTTTTTTTTAATGTATACTTTGATACTGTTTGTTCTTTACATATTTTTCTTGTTGAAGTGTCAGTAATATATTTTGGGGACCCGCCTCTTTTAAAACCGTAAAGAATTCTCATACTTTGTGTTACAATTTGTCAAATTGAAGGCAGCTGTTTTTTTTTGGGGTTTTTTTTGGGGGGGGGGGGCTTGCACCCTTAGCTCCAGTGTGTCCCTGACCTATGCTAAAAAGACTCAAATAATTTGGACAGTAAGTCTAAATTTTCACTAAACGCTCATTGCTCTGTTCAGTAATACTGAAGAGTGTTTCTTAAGAAACCTTGAAAGGTTTTCTTTCTGGCAAGTCCTTGTTTAGAGTCGGGATTGTTCAGGAGCTTTAGCCGTTTCAATTTGTGTATACCATTATACATACAAGCTATTTTACAATCCTAAAGCAGATCTGTAAATGTGCAAAAACTGACATTCACCATCACCTACCTTGTTGTTTATAATGACTGAGTCACATGAGCCTCTTCATCTCCACTGCCTCACACACCACATACTAAAAAAAGATTTTGGTGGTAATCTGTTACTTCAATTTGGGCTTGCCAATTCGCAAAAGTATTTCATGTTAATAATTCTGTGTAGTGCAGCTTTTTTATTTTTATTTTCCAGGCATAAATTTGCACTTTGCACACATGATGCTCGACGCTAAAGACACATTATCAGATTCTTGATGCTTTATCTTCTTGCCATATTGCCTTTGCAGGGTGTTACATTTGTGCATCTGTGGGAAATCAACTGAAGCAATAAATTATCTGGAGCATTTGACTCTCTTAACACAGGGTCCAATCATCTATCTACTGTAGAGTGTCCATCTCATAACAAGCTACACAACACAGCATGGCCATTACCAGTTCTGAGCTTTCCCCAAAGTCATGGCAGGCAGAACACAGCTGCTTGTGGCTCAGCTCTCCTCTCTTCTAGACAGCCCTATGGGACCCCCTCTCCACTCTGTTTCAGAGATCTTTGGCAAAATATATTGGACAAATGAGTGGGAGCTGTATCCTATTTCATAATGATGAAAAGAAAGAGAGAAGGAAGCAGCAGTTTGAGAGGAGAAATACAGCAAGATGCTAGGTATTTTGTTTTTAAGACTACCTTTTAAAGCAAGAAGACAGCACAGTGTAATGCAGGGAATGTGAAATAATAGCACTGCAAAATAAGAAGAAAATATTGCTGGGGAATATGTGTGTGTGTGGGTTGATAGGTGGGTGTATGTGCGTGCATTCACATTTACATTCTTCTTCTAAATTTGTATCCACTGCTGACTTTAAAGTACTGGCACTCCTGGAAAATGTGTGCATTTTATAATTCAGTCTTTTCAAAACTATATCGAGAATAAAGCAAGGAAATAATTCTGCATGAATTAATATGTTTTCAGCTTGAGTAATGGAAAAAGCAAGAATCAAGGGAAATGAGCCATACCTCCATACTAAACATTGACTTTATATTCAAAGCTCCAGTTTTCCCTTTTGGATATATTTGATTTATGTTAAACCAGAAACACAATAACACCAAACATTATCTAAAGATGCAGTGTAATCCTAAGGTGAGCCAAGTATCAAAGCTGGACTCCCACATCCAATTGGTCAAAAGAAAAATTGGACTAAGTGCAAAGGAGGAGTGGAAATATTCAATAGGATATATTACTGGACCGTGAAATACAAACAGTGGAATTCCAATTGTGATTCTATGCACTTGGCAGGAGGGATTGCGACACAACAGACAGACAAGCAGCTGTTGGCCGTGTTGTCCTCTCCTCCTCTCAAGCTTCAGGTAGAACTGCTGCCAGGTCCAGACACAGCCAACAACACCCAGCTCCCACTGAGATTCCTGGCACGGTTTACCTTGATCCTTAAGTAAGTAAATGACGAATGTGTCTGTATTCATGTAGCGACAAGTCTGCTATCCAACCCGTTGTTAGAGGTGACTTGTGCTAAGTTAAAGAAGGAAGGAAGGGTAATATTCTGTAAACTGATTTATTTATGTTAAGATGGAGACAAACTTGGAATCAAACGTTTGTGTAAACTCATCCTTCACAAACCTAATCCGAATTTTAATTTAACCTCTGAAACGTTATCACAGCAATAATCATTTCATCCTTTGTCATGACGATTGTGAGGAGGTAAATATTAAAATCATGCACGTTACAAAGAAATCTATGTGAAATGTGTGTTTACGCGCCTTGGAGGATGATGTTGCGTTGCCATGTGGCAAAAGTTGAGCCAGGTTCACCATTTTTGCTGCATAACCCTGTGTTGTTGTTTTTTGTTTTGTTTTTTTGCTGTGCCATACTGAAATAAACGAGGGGGCTGGATGATTCTGCGAATCCTGGATTACATCCAATGCCAAAATTCTCATTATCTAATACTGTATAGCTACAATATCTGCACATGGCAAATACGGTATGGTGAAGGTTAGGGAAATAGCCTGGTTATGGCAAATACCCTATAGCTAAAGTATGGTGAAGGAGTTAATTTAATTTATTAATTTTTATTCATTTTAATATGTATGTATCTATGTATATATCATGTATTTATTTATATTATTATAATACTGGATATTTGTAAGTATGCATACTTATTTCTTATTATTTTCTCATAAAAGTTGAAAACTCAATTAAAAAAAAGAGAGAAAAAAGTATGTTTAGGGTTATGCATGTAAAACACAAGTGCAGGTCTGTGTCTAACTTTCTTCTGCATGAAAGTTAGACTTGCTACACGCCCATGGCCCATCCATCACCCCAACCTCCACACATTTACTTTCCGCCTCACTACATAAACTTCCTACTACTACTTCCTGCATTGGCACAGATCATTTACATTAGACGTAAATCGTAAGGTGTGGAATAATCCAGCATAGACAATTAACCAGTATACTGAGTATACTATAAAAACGGACACACATGCATTCACACGTGTACATACACACACCTCCTTACCTAATACCACCATCCAGTCCTAAACACTGCAGATAAAATTAGAATACTTCCCCACTCTTAATTTAGTGGAGGATTTAAAAAAAAAGCCACATATTTGCACAGATATGCACAGCTCATCCTCTTTAATTAAACTTGGCCAATTCCTGTTTGCATATCTAAATCGTAGCCCCACATGCAACTGATTGGGGATATGATCAGGTCTAAGGAAGGGCAGAGGAGTGCCTGAGCGTGTGTGTGTCCTTATTGCACGTGTGCTCGTGCCCTATTTGTGCCTGGAACATATTGTGCAAATCCAGAGATAATGCTGAAGGCCAGGAGAGATGGTGGAGAAAGCAGCGCAGGCGAGTGAGGGTTGGTCAAGCATGGCGGGACGGGTGGAAGCCCCAATCACTTTGGACAATGAGGGGTGTCGTGGAAAAATCGATAACTAGCTTGCTCTTTTTCATCTTCCTCTCCTCCCTCAAGCTCCCAAAGATGTGTTTGTTGAGACTGAATCATAGAATTCGTGGTATGTGTGTTTGTGTACGTGTCTTAAATGGAGAGAATTAATTGTACCCTTTTCTTTTTTAATTATTTTATTATCTGACGCTTTGGCAATATTGTCTTGTTACATTCATGCCAATAAAGCAAATTGAATTGGATTGAATTGAGAGAGAGAAAGTCAGAGAAACTAAGTATATTGATAATAAAATAAAGTAAACAATATGTGATAAAGTGAATAGATATGTACAGAGGGGGAGAACGATAAAGCGGAAGTGCTGTGTGGGCTCTTTGTACTGGAAGCCCATCAGCAGCTGTTCTTCTTCTTGGCCAGCTGCTGTCAGCATGCACGGCCTCATGGGAATTGCTTGCGTCTTGTCAGTATTACTGGACCTGTCAGCTGCTGCAGCAAACACACACACACAATAACCCAACCTTGCGTACTTAGATATGTATACACGCATGCATAGCAGCCTGCACAAACAGCATGCAGAGGCAGCTGCAAGACACTCCAGCCCTTAGGAGCCTGATACACACATGCACACACAGTACAGAATATATACAGTACGTGCACAAGCGCATGCACACAAATCCACACACTGCCATCAGTTTTGGTGTCATGATCACCCATTTCAGAGGAAGGCAGACTGCTGAGCAACAAATACAAAGGTGCAATGGCTTCATATTGATTGTTCCCGGGGATCAATACAAGCCTACTTTGATATCTCACTCCCAAAGAAAGAGCCCACATCTGTGAATGCTGGTGTGTCATAACACACTTTCCAGCTCTTATTCACCTCCTTATTCACCCTGTTTCTTACAGCAAATTTAATTCATCTCACCCAAAAAGACTGTTTCACGCATGGATCCATCTGGCTGCCTTATCCAAGTGTGTGTTATCTAGTTTCATGCTTTGACATCTCCCTATATGGACACAGTGTGTGCCAGTACTTATCAGTGGAAAAGTTATAACGGCCAGAGCAAAAAATTTCTTGCCCCAGGCGTTTTCATTCCCCTTGTTTGTACAGTCCACGAACCACCACACATACACACACACCACTCGCAAGCCTGTACCTCCTTTCAATTGCCCCGACCAATCACTTTACAGGATGCAGGCCTGTCAATCCAGAGCCCCGGTAATCAATTCATTAATTACATCCCTTTCCCTGCAGACTCACATCCCTCATGCCACCACACTATCAGTTACATTACACTGCAATTAGATTAAAGTACAACCTGCATGTGACAGCCATTAGGGCGGCATCAGGGGGGTATTATGCTGACTCCATGACAAACCCACTGCGCAATTTGTAAAATGGAAATATTGTCTGTTTGTTAATGGAGGTTATTTGATAAGTACATGCATGAGGAGATACTGTGATAGTCCCATCAGGATTCCACAAATAAAAAGTCTGAGGTATGCTGCTTGAAAATAATATTTTAATTTATCCTACAGGAATATTATAGGAAATACATTTATTTGTTTTCTTGCCGAGAGTTAGATGAGAAGATCAATACCGCTCCCACATCTGCACGCTTAATATGAAGCTAGAGCCAGCAGGTGATTAGCTTAGCTTAGCATAAAGACTGGAAACAAGGGGAAACAGCTAGCCTGGCTCTGTCCAAAGGTGACAAAATCCACCTAGCACTGCCTCTAAATTTGACTAATTAATATGCTATATCTCCTTTGTTTAATCGTTTTTACGTTTCTGTTTGTGTGCAGATTAAACTTTTGATATGACATGTTCATTAGTGAGCTACTGAAGGAACAACATGGTTAGGAAAGCCTAGTATATGCAGTATATTGTCTTGTATTGATTTGGCAAGGCGCTTCATTGGAATTGCATAGATGAGTGTTGAAAATGTAGAGTTGGTGGTACGTTGATTTTTTAAAGCTTTGGACAAAGCAGGCTAGCTATTTGACCCTGTTTCCAGTTTATATGCTAAGCTAATCACCAGATGGTTAGTTTCATATTTAGCTATCAATCTTCTCATCTAACTCTCTGCAAGAAAGGCAATAAACCGTATTCCTTCAAAAACAATGTCTTAGTAAAACAAAAGTCTATCAGGGTGTGTCTTCATTATGTCTATTTGCTACACTATAGCTATTCTGTGAGGCTGTAATGACATAATATTAATTAATGTAAAGAAAGCCAGACTTGATAGATAAACCAATGTGTTGGACAAACAAAGTATTGGACATTTTATTGGACAACTGATGCTGCTGGATGAAATTCAGGGGATTACCAAAGTCACTAGGCTTCTTCCTCTGCCAATATTTCACACCAATCTATTCAGTAGTTGTTGAGATATTTTAGTCTGGACCAAAGTGGTCGACTGTCCGACATTGCCACTAGCATGGCTGAAAAAGTCCAAAGGCTCAAACCTCCACCTCTATAGACAGTACTCCACTGAACTCTGTGAATTAAGTAGAATGTGCTTGTTATACCAAACTGCAATCATTTTTATCCTTGAAGTCACACTTTGTTTTACATGCCTCTTTCACAAAGCTTTCCTTCCTTCAGCTGGAATTTCGATGTGCCCGAAGAACCGCTCCACTTATCAGAAACCTGCAACACTGTGTACAAAATCTGCTATATCAATAGTACAATGATTTCTATTGGTCAATGTATGGAAAAGTAAAATCATTTTGTTAGAAAAGTCCGCATATTTTTACGATATGTTCGTTTTGGATGAATTGTAATGTCACAGGAGAGCCTGCCTTGTACTTATCCTAATAATGGATAAGTGAGATCCTGGTGGGACTAATATTTGCAGACACAGGTTTGTAGTTGGCGTCTGGGAGTTTCTGCTCAGCAACCAGTTATGTTCTGTACAAGGCAATCCTGCCTTGTGCGTGAGACTTGGACTCTTCTTCTACTTCTTCTACAATAACATCAAGATTGGAGGACTATGGATCACTAGCGAGCCACAGCAACCAAGAAATCAATTCTGCCTCCGTTCTTTTTCTATGAGATGCAAGTAATTCACTTGGGGTGCAAAGCAAGCACGCAACATGAGGCTGGGTGAGAGATGAGTTGAAAATTCAGTCAACTTCATGCAAATGCATACTGTGTTCGCCATGAGAGGATCAATCCATTTGGACAAAGAGGATGAGATTTTGCGTAATGCTTCTGCAGCTGTCACACACTTTCTCATAAGGAGGAAGTTAGAGTTGTAAGAACCCTGTCTCTCTAGCTGTGGGGATAGCGAAGGAAGGAGTCAAACATTGATTGACAATGTTTGACTCCTTCCTATTAAGCTACTAAGGCATATTTACCAGGAAACTTGATTAAAGGAATAGTTCGACACTTTGGGAAATATTCTTATTCCCTTGCTGAGATCTATTAAATTATGAAAAATACTATAGTATAGTATGTTTTGTGTTAATTTGATGTAAATGCAAAAGCATGATTGGCAAGTTGTCTTGCAAAAGGCAAAGCATTATATTCATTATGTGTGAAAAATACAAATTTTGGATTGTAATCATTTGTGAAGCCCATCATGAGCGCGTTATTCAGGTGCTAATGTTACTACAAAAAAATAAAGGAAAGCAAGTGGGTTTTCAAAATGTGATTTATACCATTACATAGTGGTACTGTATTTCCATAACTACAACGCAATCATGTAATGAGTAATGTTTGCGTTTTGAAAACGTGCATTCTCTTCATTCCCTGTTTGATGCAACATTACATCCTGTGTTCTGCCGTCAGTTTTAATTCTGCTCATGTACTTGGGCCAAGTTTAAGTCATTCACTGGGAAAGAATTAATTTGCAAGCGATGTCACCTGTCATGATTAGGCCCATTACTTGTTTACTGCCTCAGAGGCAGCGTGTGCGTTGCCTTTTGTGGCCTTAAGTATGATATCACAAACAGCCGAAGAAATGCTCAGTCTGAGGTTAAGTAGATAAACAGGCATGGAGCAATTTAAAAAAAAATGACACACATAGCTTACAGCAGAAGCCATAAAATGATATGTAACATCATGATGCATTGTTAAATGTTCTTTCATTCCAAACACCTCATAGTTTATTTAGTTATGTGGTGCTTTGCCATTATGCAAGGTCACGATAAGTCAGACAGCTGTGTTCTCGACTTCATTTGTGTTTATTTTCCCTTCAATAAATAGACTGAGAGAAAGGCCTGTACTTGTGAGGTGATAAGATCCTCCTGGCTTGTTCTTTAGGCTGACCTTGGGCGCTGCAAAGTAAAAATCGATGCTCTTTCAGGAGGATAGAAGGCAGTATTCACTTTCTGTTAAGGTAGTGTGCATCTTCTACAGAAGGCAAGGTGGGAAGAGAGAACCTGTGGTGTTAGTTAGTGTGTGTCAGTGGAGGGTTTATCTGGACAGATGGACACAGACACATACACACAGACACACTGGCATAGATATTAAAGGATAGGGTAAGAGTATAGCTCACCGATAGTGACACGTTGTTTAAAGGTAGCTTCAGCTATCCCAAATCAAACCTGCCTCACTCTGCCTTATGGAGCTGCTAATGCATACAAAAGAACCTCAATAGACTTTACACCTGCTGTAATCAATATTTTCATATTAAGAATGGATGAAATGGCTTCTTGTCATTTGAAAGCGCTTGCTTGTGGTGACGAACCCACAAATAATTATCACCCAACTCTACAGTTCCCCTCAGTTCTATGGAGCTTAATAGCGTCTTTCAGCTCATTGTTTTGGTTTTATGGCCCACAACTTTACTGTTGGGGTTTATCCTCACTGCTCTCAATGGTGTCGTGTCCAGACACAACAGGCAGTTTTTAGCGAAAAAGCTCTGAACAAACCCACTGTAACCTACCAGCCCAGCACCAAACAGCAGGCAAAGTTAGCATTTAGCAGCTAAAGAGCCAGATGTTTCCCTCAGGGGTTGGTAGAGACCAAAACAGACCAAAAAGGTGAGTGAATATTGGACCCTCATCAGATGGCCAGAAACATGACTCCAAATGAATGCTAATGTTGCTCTGTGTCTGTGTCTATTGTTTTCAGGAACATGGCGGGTGAGAAGCTGTTTTTGTCCAGTGTCATGTTCTTGTAATTTATTTAATATTCAGTTATCAAATCACCCGCAAAAGCTTTGTCAAAACAACCATAAACAAGGCTTTTGGTATCCCATAATGTTGTAAATTTAAAAAGAAATATCTGCATAAGCTTTGAAAAATCATTTTGAAACGAATGATAACAGGGATGCAGTGGTGATTTAAAAGAGGTCATCAGAGAAGGCCTGTAAACATATGGACAATCCACTGAGAACAACCATCATACCAAATAATTTCAACAGGTTTCTAAAATGTGATGTTAAATGTAAATTCATGTTTGCTATTGTTAGCAGTCTCCCCTCAAAAGCTGTAAAGGTGTTTATTTACTTGAACTACTGTATCAGCCCTAAATCATAATTTGGGTCATCCTGTGCGCACCAGCGAGATCCCACTTATTCTCCCTATTAGCTCAAATGAAATTCTATTGACTGGCATGGCCACTTCGCTGCCTGCAGGAAATGATGATTCAAAACAAACTGCCCAACTCAGCAGTGTGTTTTTGTCTCTCCTGCGCATTCTGTGTGCTTTGGAAATCACAGACTGGCGGGGTTAGTAGACACAAGTGTGCTGTGTGCACCTTAATGGTATCATCTTACATTTTTAAAAATATTGAATGATGATTCAGCATGATTCAAACCTCCATTGCCAAAACTGTTTCTCCACTATAAAAACAAGTGAGCTCTGAAAAATTGCAAAATGCAATACATGACAGTTTAAATATACAATCCTGCTCTACCTCTGCAGGAATAATGGAATGTTAAGGTATACTACTGTAGTGCGTGGGTGAGACCTAGGTGCTTTAGACTTCTCTGACTGTACTGTCACTGAGACGCTGACCGAGGACAGGTGGTGAGAGATTTAGCTGTACAGTATTGCTTTCCTCTGACCAAATCAGAAAATCCATTCAAGCACATTAGCACAACTGCTAATTGCTAGGCTCTGTGTGCCTACTTGCACACATTGATCTGTCCACAACCTCCTCCAGTTGAAATGGAATTGTGAAATTAAAGACCCTAAGTGGACAGATAAAGGATTTTTTGCTTTGATAGGATAGGCTAAGAGACCTGTCAATCAAGGCAGACACACCCATCTTATGGTGTGGTCAGACTGGATTTGCTTCCCATTCATTGTTAGAAGGGCGAGGCATATTCACTTCCAGCTGCGAATTGACGCACTCTCTTTCGCCAGATAATATGTGAAACTGCAAGGCTCTCCAATGTCCAGTCAGTTTGAGAGAGGGAGTGGGACTGACCTCTCATTCAGGAAATATTGTCTGTTTTTGCTATGGTTTTATCACTGGATGGCAAAATAGTACAAGCAGCAGCGTCCTCAAGTCCTCAAAATTAAGCGACAAAATACATTGTTTGCCCATGTTCTCTAGAACGACACAGAGCCGTTTTCTGATCTGACACAGTGACAGAAATTAATTAATGTTGGATAAGAAGCTGTATAATTTACAACTTTGTGGAATGATGTTAGACATGCTAGCTCCCACAGTGTAACGTTTACAACCCCACCCACGCTATGCCTTATCCCGCTGGCTGTTTTGCCACGTCACAGTATAGAACAGTGGTACAGTCAGTCACACCACACTGCATCTTAAGCCTTATTCTGTTTACTCTATGAAGAAATTTTTTTTTTTCAGATTTCTACCATGACATAGAAAGAAAAATTTCCTTATGAAATTTTCAAATCTTGTAGCAAAAAAAAATCAATTTGTGTTGATGGAGATAAGTATTGTGAAGTAGTAGTAGAAAAAGTTATTTAAAACCTAAAGTCAGGCAAGTAACCTGCGGTGCTTTGAAATATTAACCCACCTGGACCTTTTTTTCCCTGATAAATAATAAAAGACAACTATGGAAACATTCACACCGTGATATGACCCTTGAGAAATATGCCCCTAATTGGATTGCATCACTCAGCTTAATGAAATGTTAGTATTATCAGTGAGAAGTCATATTCATGTAGAGCCTAAACCTTCTCTTTTTCTCTGCACTTCTGTTAATAACTGAGGATGTGCGCTTACTGTTACACAAAGTTGACCCAAAGTAAAATGTACAGTTTTCCCTTGTGTGGTTTTGATGTCCTTTGAACCTGTCATGGCGACTATGTGGGCCCCAGGCAAATATAGCTAGTGTCCTCAGGCAGAGTAAACAAAGTGCTACTGTCCACCCCAAAACACACTTGTTTTCACATATAAAGAAACCTCATAGCAGCTGTCTGTTTGGTTTAAAGCCACATATTAAATGTAATGCTTCTTTTTTTGTGAGTGCACTGTGTCCCACCAGGGGAATTACCTGATCTCCTCTACTCAGCGTTCTA
Source organism: Maccullochella peelii (assembly GCA_002120245.1). Lineage (NCBI taxonomy): Eukaryota > Metazoa > Chordata > Actinopteri > Centrarchiformes > Percichthyidae > Maccullochella > Maccullochella peelii. The sequence continues at coordinate 13,906 of LKNJ01005587.1, forward strand.
TTTGCCTAATAACAACACTTTGGGTGTGTGGTAGCCGCTTCTGGCTGAAAGTAAACTGTTGGAAAAGCCTTTGCCTTTACTTTGAGCTTTCTAAAAAGTTGCACTTGGGGATCCAGCGAGCCATGACTCCTCATTTTGCTTTGTGTTCATCCCCAAACAATGACATCATCTATCTAAAGCGGCGCTCTGCAAAAGTACCTCCATTCTGACCTCTAATTGGCGAGGCAGTATGTGCCAGAGGGAACATTACGCTGCATTCATAAATGGCTACTCTGGGCCACTGCACAGGACATTTAGTTAAAGTTGGTCATTCTCCATCCCTGGAGAGCCAGTAAAGACTTTGCCACATTGCCTGGAAGAAAGTGAAAAGACATACAATGTGCTGTAAATGACAGGATTCTGCTGTGAGGTCCCTGGATGCAGTCAAGATGGCAGGCCGCACAGCATGGATCTAAGTAATGCCCCACTGCATCTGGCTAATAAGCTGTAAATAATTGTCTGGGCTTTACTCCCTTCTTTTTCTCTGTATTCTTTCCAGCATAATAAGAAAACATTCAGTTGGATCAGGCTTTTTTTTAACAGCATGGGGAATGGGTCCCTCCTGGAGCATCCTTTGTTTTTCAGCATTACCTTAACATAACATGGAGGTAAATTACAGACAATGGGACTTCAGCACACTCTCAGTGAACCTTTGTTTTTGCAATAAATCAATATGAACTCATGCTGGCATTTTCCTTTTCAAAAATATTGTAACTGTAAGCGGTAAACAGGACGAGGGAAGTCAGAATTTGCTGCCATACCTGTGATGTGATATTTTGAAGGCTTTGAAGGTTATTTCTGTTCATGTTTGGCACTCTGTAAAAAACATAGTTGTTGGACATTTTTATTTTCATTATTTTTCACTCTTTTTTAAGCAATTGTAATCATAATCATTGTTTGGTAGAATAATTAAAACAACATTTACAATCAGTAACAAGACACATCTTCCCTCCACATTTTGTCAAAGAGCCACAAATGGTTTCTGAGATATTGCGTTTGAGTTTGCAGTTTGGACATTTAAAGCTGCAATAATCAATATTTTGTATTATAGTGTAATGTCACAGGAGTTGCTTGTAGTCACGAGCCCACAGATAATTATGGATTTCCCTCAGCTCTATGGAGCATTGTAGTGTTTTTCAGCTCATTGTTTTGATTTTTATGTGTTGCAACTTTACTGTTTGGTTCACCTTCACAGCTCTCATCAGCTTCATTTTCAGCAGCGGCAGGCAGCTGTTTTCAGCAACATTGCTCTGATAAACAACTGTACACTACCTGCCCAGCACCAAATGGCAAACACACAAAGTTAGCGACTAGCTGGTGAACATAGTGGAGCCTTTAGCAGCTGATGCCGGAGAGCAGGAGGTGGACAAGACAGGAGGCAACTGGAATGTGGTCTTAGTCTTTAAAATGCTGCACTTGGCACCTTTAAATGTTTAAATTGTTATGTAAAATTGGTTCAGACCAATTTCATACTCTGCATGCAAGCAACTCTATGCAACTGTCAGCACCAACATTCATAAAAACACCATCATATCTGGCACCACAACTCTCTGTAAATACATAGTGATGATTAAGCACTTAAAGCTTTCGGCCGTTTTGTCAAGGAATCATTTATTTAAAAAGAAGAAAAGCTCATCTCTTCTGTCCAATACAGCAGACTTGCTGAAACCCAAATGCAAAAGTTGTGTCTCCTGTGAAATTATTAAATCGAATTTAATCCTGAACACTGAACTGGGAAATAATGTAATCATATTGTCCTCTTGTGTTTGCGATTAAAACTGAGTGACAGATTGTTTGACCCGCCCATAAATAATAAATTACATTTTCACAAACTGCGTTATTTTAAAGCCATTACATTTCCATAGGAAATCAATGTAGCTTTATTAACTGCAGCTTCTTGTGGGCTTGTCTACAGTTCAGGCTGTAGCAGATAAGAAATGCTTATGTGACACATTAGTGTTGCTAACTGGTGAAAATATCGGGCGGTTCTTGTGTTAGATTCAGAACGTCATGCTTTTAAAATGAATATTTAAATTGCCCAATCATTAAATGTTACATTTATATTCAAACTAACATGCACATATGGGTTTAATCTATGGCCTAGAGAGAATTTCAAATAGAATAGAGTACAAAAATAGAAAAATGTGTTTCCAAAAATAGAGATACAAATTATTTATCATTACTCATGTCTACAGCTGTCAACTGAGCGAGCAATCTGCCGTCCTTTGTTTTATTTTGTCCATATGTTTTGATCCAGGTTTGTGTGAGCTTTAGACAGCAACTCAAAAGTACTTAGCACCAGTGCAATTACTTTAACTGCAAAGTAGCAGTAGAGTAAGTCATTACAATTAAAGAAAGCAACTAGTGCTAAATAATTAACTGAACATTTTAATTACCTACCACTGGTCACTGAAGATGGCATTAAGTTTTAAGACTACTTAATGTGGCGTGAAATGTATTATGCATTACTTTTAGTGTATGTGTTCCAGGTTACACACACACACATACACACACAAGATTAAACCCTAAAAATCAATTTTCTTAATCAGCTTTATATTCTGAGCAATGGGGTTCAACATGAAGACAAATATTTGGCCAGTTTGAACAGTTTTGGTTATTCCATATTTTAGATTTCTGTATTTTTTGTTTTGTTTGTTCTCTGCCTACTGGTTTGAGGTGGGCCGGACTTCATTGGAAAAACATGATGTCACATACACTGATCAGCCATAACATTATGACCACTCACAGGTGAAGTGAAGAACATTGATTATCTCGTTACAATGACACCTGTCAGTGGGGGGGATATATTAGGCAGCAAGTGAACATTTTGTCCTCGAAGTTGATGTGTTGGAAGCAGGAAAAATGGGCAAGCATAAGGATGTGAGCGACTTTGACAAGGGCCAAATTGTGATGGCTAGACGACTGGGTCAGAGCATCTCCAAAACTGCACCTCTTGTGGGGTGTTCCAGGTCTGCAGTGGTCAGTACCTACAAAAAGTGGTCCAAGGAAGGAAAACCAGTGAACCAGCGACAGGCTCATTGATGCACGTGGGGAGCAAAGGTTGGCCCGTGTGGTCCGATCCAACAGAAGAGCTACTGTAGCTCAAATTGCTAAAAAAGTTAATGCTGGTTCTGATAGAAAGGTGTCAGAACACACAGTGCATCGCAGTTTGTTGCGTATGGGGCTGCGTAGCCACAGACCGGTCAGGGTGCCCATGCTGACCCCTGTCCACCGCTGAAAGTGCCTACAATGGGCACACGAGCATCAGAACTGGACCACGGAGCAATGGAAGAAGGTGGCCTGGTCTGATGAATCCCGTTTTCTTTTATATCATGTGGATGGCCGGGTGCGTGTGGGGAACACATGGCACCAGGGTGCACTATGGGAAGAAGGCAAGCCAGCGGAGGCAGTGTGATGCTTTGGGCAATGTTCTGCTGGGAAACCTTGGGTCCTGCCATTCATATGGATGTTACTTTGACACATACCACCTACCTAAACATCGTTGCAGACCAAGTACACCCCTTCATGGAAATGGTATTCCCTAATGGCAGTGGCCTCTTTCAGCAGGATAATGTGCCCTGCCACACTGAAAAAAGGGTTCAGGAATGGTTTGAGGAACACAACGAGTTCAAGGTGTTGACTTGGCCTCCAAATACCTCCTGATATATGTATACTCCTGATGACTCTATGAATACAGCCACAGCCTTTGTGTGTCTGACATAATGAGACCTCGCTAACGACCAAATGAATTGCTCGTCTAATGAATCCCCTTGCTGAAAAGACCCAGCAGCTCCTCTGTGTCTCCTACAATAGGAACAAATTTGCCAGCCACGACCTTTTCAGCCTTTCCTCATATTTTCCTCTGATAGCATGAGCAAGACCTTTCTGGAGGACGAGATTGCACACTGTTGTCTGTAAATTAAATGTAACTGCTATTAAAAGATATCCCCATACCAAATTTTTACCAGCCTTCAGGTCCAAACTCCTTATTTTGTCTCATCTTCTATGTGCAAGTGTGAAAAAACACTTGCACATTGAAAAGGCTGGGTCAGAGCATTTAGCTCTAATAAATAGGCTGTAGAAATTCCTGCAGTGTTCAATAGTGATGTGTAATGCAACAGGCGTGTAGATGGGTTGATTTTTCTTTTTATCTACTTCCAAATGTAGGCTATCAACTGTATTTAATCATTTTAATCCTTTTGTATTGTCATGTTAATTAGGAAAATGGGAATGGCCCAATTACACACCTTAATTAGCAAGTAAACACACACACAACACACACAGCTACAAACAAATCCATTCCATCATGCAGAGTTTACCGAGTGTCCCCTCCTCCTGTCCTATCCTCTACATCTGTTACAGGGTCTCTGCTTTTCTTCAAGGTGACTAATTTAATTTCCCTGATTTGAGTGACCTTTGCTAGAGTTGTTTTGATGCCAATGATTTCCTGTCCCTTTCCCTCAGGATTCGCAGAAAACAGAGCAAGTGTAGCGGCCTGGTTTATGTTCCTGGCTCTCGGATGAAATGTGAAGTGAGCTGTAAAGAGATCCTTGTGTGTAACTGAGGGTCGCTATGCAGAAACAGGTGAAGCCAAATAGGTTTCGAGGCAATATATTGAAATGCTGTAAAATGTGCTTGCGTTGATGGGTTTGCGAGTCCCCTGAAATTTTAAACTGATTTTAACGACATTATCCACTGTGTTAAAGGGTCATTCTGATTTCTTCATGGTAAGATTGAAAAAAAATCTAATTATTTTCCTGTTAGGATCTAGTCCAGTATCAGTCCTTTTTACAGTATGTGTAGCAGTTATGATTAGAACCAACAAGTCCTCCAACATAAACGACAGAATAGGTCATCTGCCAATGACTCCCAAAACGACATATATAAGTGTACCAGACCTTCCTCGTCATGGTAACAATAATAAACACGTGGTTAATGTTGTGAAAAGGACGCAGTTTGGTTAGGTTTAGGCACCAAAACTACTTGGCTAGGTTTAGGAAAAGATCATGGTTTGGGTTAAAATAAGCATGTTAGTTGCATAGCTTAAGTTACATCATGTGACTTACTAACGTAACTTAAGTTAAAATTTGGTTTCATACAGCAGCGGTCTCCTGGTTGAAAGTCCTGTGTTCTTCACACTGATCTCCTCCCTACGCAAACTTTGTCGCTCTTTATACTACTTCACCTAACTTCCGCCTTTCCCATCATAATGACTGTGGCCACCAGAGGTCACCGCCTAAATAAACATAAATATGGGTCGTAATAAGCTGCAGCACAGATGACCTATACGGCCATATTTTTGGGGAGGACAGTCTCATTAGAACTTCAGCATGTGACCAGCATGTGTGCACAAAATTTGAACTTACACGCTCAAATGAAAATGTAGGACTTCATCTAATGCATAATATTTACATCCACGTTTATTTGGTAGAAGTGGTCTTCTTCCCTGTCTTTGTTGGCACATATCTGTGATTCTTGGCACCTGTAGATCCTAGTGTAAAATCATTGTGTCACCTTCGTCCTTGTGCATGTGCATCCTTGTGTATGTGCATGAGAATAAATAAAATCAGGACCCACTCATAAAATCATTGCTCAATAGCGCTACTAGTGGTCAAAAACTCCAAAGGGTATCTTTAAAACAGTTATATACTTGCTTTAATAACTGATTTTATTCTTTTCAAGATGCCATGTAATGTAGCATGATGGCAAACAATGTGTGATCAATAGCCAATCAATTCACTCTGTAGGCTTAATGGGTTAAAAAGTCTACAATATAAATGCTGTTGCTGAGGTTTTCTTCCAGCTCAGAACTTGTTTAAAGATGTTTCGAATGGTCCAAAAAAACTTTGTTACTGTCACGACTATAACTTTGTACTAGAATCGTGAGCACATGATCTCTCACAAATGTAATCTTAAATTCCCCAAAGCAGTTCCTTTTTTTGCTTTCTCCCCCAAAAAAGAGCCTTATTAACAAACGAAAATGCCAGCTTACAGTTCTTTGTTCCACTCTCCTCTGCATTCAGGGAGATTCCTGCGGGCCGTGCATAGTGCACTATCCACGGGGAGTGTGTCTTTAACAAAAGGTCTGTCTGTGGCAATGACCTGCGCGGCAAGCAAGCAAATCCTTTTATCTTTGCATTTGAAAAGCACTGGGAGTTTCATGTCTGGCAGTTTCCATTGTTAGTGCTGAACCACATGCACCAAATGTATTTTAATCTGTCTGTTTTACTGATAGATTTAGATTTACTGATTCTGTTCATCCTTTGCAATGCCTTGTCTGGCATCATCCGTCGTTATGTAAAGTATATAAGTACATTGCTGGCAACATTTCCAAGGCTACATTTCTATGAGAGTTGAGGTTAATAGTGTAAAGTAATTAATTCCTATTGAACCAATGTTACTTTGAGATTGCATATGTTTGCCTCACATGGGCCTGTTGAAATGAGCGTAAACTTCTTGTGGAGAATTTTTGGGCGTTTTCACAGCTGGTTTGTTTGCTCTGATCCAAGTCAGTTGATGAGTTCATAGACTTGGAGCATTTTCCCCTTGGCTCAGTTTCTTTTCATACAAAGGAAAAATCCAAGCGAAACAAAATGCATCACTACAAACCACGTGAGAACGTTCACTGTGCTTATTGAACAGATGTGTCTGGGGATGTTACACACTCCGGTACAGTGGTGTGCACCATTGAAGTTGGTTTGTAGTTTGCCAGTAAAACCAAAGAGGAAGAAGAAAGTAAATACAGGAAAAAGGTCCTGTGTTCTGGACTATTGCATATTTCTGTGCTGGTTCATTCTCCGGCTGGCTTCTACTACTAGAAACAGTTTGCGGGCTCTGCTGCATGCAAAGCACACCTGGCTACAGGAGCCATTTAGCTCAAACTTGCGGAGTATGCTGTGTAGTTGGGTCGGATCGAGGTAGGATCACGTTCCCACCACAAGCGAACCGCTCCAGAGTTATTTGGAACCGGACAGAGACCATCTCCTCTAAAGGGTCTCGGTGCGGTTGTTTTGGTCTGCACACGAATCCGATTACTGTTTTCACACCTGCCCAAACAGAGCGCACTAACCGGGCAAACGCACCAGGGTTTGTTTTAATCGAATAAACAGGTTAGGTGTGAAAACGCCCTTTGATAAGTTCTAAAGGACTTCATATGCTATGGGGTGCCACTTGTTGACTCTGCTACATTAGTCGACAATGGTATTAAATTGTTAGGGAGGATTATTTCTGTATTTCATTATTTATGTCAGGTTTAGTCTTGCAGTTGACAAACCCTCAAGGAAGCAAGGATGATGTCTTAGTTTTATGTCAAAAGCTAAAATCATATTTTGTAATGAAGTATTATCATAGCTAAACCATTTGTTTTGACAATATATAGCTTATTTGGACCAGATGTGTCTGCATGATTTGTGCAAACAGGAGAGGTAAAATGCACTTTGTGTTAGATGCTCCGTAGGGGTGTTTAAATCATTTTGCTTACTTTATCAGCTAAGATGTAGCTTATTACAGTTATCCACAACCAGCTTGGCTCAGCTGGCAAGCTATTTAATAGGGTGAAAGCCATTGTTTACTGTCAGGGAGTCTCACTGTCACAGGGCATTTTAGGAGAGGACCCAATCGCAGACAGAGGAGGAAGCTTGTAGCAGGTTTCACAGGTTTATTGTACTATATACACAGGTGTTAAGCAGGTAAGCAACTAGATGCACATACAGAAGAGTCTGGGTTCGGGTCAAGTAACCAGGAGGCTCAGGGAAAAGATCCAAACACAGTAACCGATATCCAACAAAAAAGGTAGTATGCACAGTACTCACGAAAAGTATGTCCAAAAAATCCACAGAACTACACAGAAAACCACACAACCGAACTCATAGGGGTAGGTAACTAGAGGCACAGACATACACAGCTCACGCGACTTACAGTAATGACACCACAAGGAACAAAGGGAAAGAACTGGTACAAATAGGGTAGGGCAAACGAGGGAAACACAAGCAGGTGAGGCTAATCAACAGACAATCAACACAAGGGAAGACACTAGGGCAGAAACACACCAGAACCAAGACAAACTAAAACAGGAACAGATGAAGAGTCCACAAAATAATACTAGGTCCAAATCATAACACTAAAAGTCCAGATCCTGACACTCACTTGAACTGAAAACCAATCAACATGACACTAATCTCTTTAAAACATAAGATGTCTTCATTGTAATATGTACCGTTTCTTAGGTTTTAGGCTTTCACAACACTAATCAACCTCTTTCTCCAAAGTACTTTTTTGTCCTTCTCGTGCCTTCTAGTGTTCTTTTTTAGTATCAGATAGTCACCCCCTGCAGGCTTTACATGTAGCTGTAACAGTGATCCAGCTGACATGAATTCAAGCTGACCACAGCTGCTGTTCTCTAAGAAGAACGAAACTGCCAACTTTCTACAGCCACCTTTCAAGCCTACAGGGAGGCATTTGATGTTAAAAAATAGATGTTGGGTGATGTAGTACTTTAACATCTGACAGGAGATGTTCCTATTTCTTGTACCTGAAAAAAAATCTGGGTGATAAAAAGATAGGAAATAATTAGACTTTTAATTACGTGTTGGTCAATGTTTGTTTTTCTACCTGAATGAGAATGCTAGCTACAGTATGCTGCCAGCCTTTGAACCATGAAACATAGTAAAAAGTATTTTGAATTAAACATCCTGGGAATCACCAGAGTAAAATAATTACACATTATGGTTTTACTATGAGAGGAAAAGTTGGATTCTTTTGAAGCACCACGGCTACATAAGTTATACTGACTTAATGGTATCTCAGTTTTATAATTGGTATATCTACAGGCCATACTGAATACAGAACACTTGATTAGGCTACTTAAAGGTCAGTCCTTTTATGTAAAATTACTGCCTAGCATTATTCAGCATAGCGTATGCAAAACAAAACAAAACATGAAAAATAAAACATATCATACAAAGGTTACTGGAATGAAATGAAAAGGTACCTGCACACTTAAATCAGAGTTCCCTTAAAGACAGGCTTTATTGACAATATTTTTTAGCAAGGTTGATCTTCCTCTTCTTCCTCTTTGGCCTTGGTCAAAATTTCACCCATACAGCTTGTCCTTTGCTTTGTTTCTGTGTGGGTACCCATTCATTTTAGTCCCTACATTCCCATAGTCCACCCATACAGGTGTATTCACTGGTGTTACCTCTCCTCGGGACTAAGAGAATTCAGGTAATGCACATAATCGGAGAACCTGTTTATATTCACTGTAAATCCGTTACTGTAAATCTGCGTATACATACAGTAGTAATTATTTTAAAGCTGCAATAACTGATTTTTTGGCCTCTTGAGGGCAGCAGAAACACTTGATGAATTTAAGTCCCATATTCCCTCTCTTTTAGCTCCATTTTCAATTCCTGAGGGAAATATCAGGGTCTTTAGCTGCTAAATGCTCCACTATGTTCACCATCTAGTCTCTAACTGTGTCTGGCTGCTGAGCAGGTAATGTTCAGTGGGTTTTTAGAGCCTTTTCACTGAAAACAGCTGCCTTTTATGACTTGAGAGTGAACCCAAACAGTAAAGTTGGGGGCAGGACAGCTAAACAAAACTCGTTATAAAGTTCCGTAAAATCAAGTCTCAGTTTTAGTCTGAACTTGGAGGCAATAATTTTAAATACAAGAACGCATTGCTCAGTGTAATCATCTCTCCTTCCATCCAGTCGCTCTGCTGTCTTTGTCCTGCACATGCGTACGCGTAAAAAGCGGTTATGGAAACCAGGTTTGTCATTTACACGAAGTTTAAGAAACCGGCTTACTGGAACCTGTTTACTCAAATGCATGTAAACCCACTGATTGTTCTTTAGTTCCTAGAGTTCAGTGACATCACCCGAGGTCTAATTAGCCAGAGTAATTTAAAACAACTGTGTCAGTGTGCAGTCCTTTAAAGAACAAAAATAAAGAACACGGGTTAACTGTCATGGCCACATGGGTAACTTTGACATGTCTCTTGTCATCCCTCAAGAGATTTGCTTTACTGTATCTGTAGTTTTAAGTGTACAGTCCAGACAGATCATGTATAATGCTGGAAACATTACTCCCTTACAAGAGACAGGTTTGCCACACATTTTCCATCGCCTGCCACTGAAGGGGCCACACCTGCAATATTACAGCTTGCTTATCTTTCTGCCTTTCTCTTAGCAGGATGTAACCTGTGAGTGACAGCAAGGCATATTACATTTTATTACCCGGCAATGGAAACGCAGTGCGATAGGGCTCTAATCGGGGACAGGCAGTGGCATTCTTTTACATGGTGAGGAGCTCAGTCAGTGCATGGACGGCTGATAGGATGAGGATACAATCTTTAAACGTGGGGCATTTATTTCCAAGCTCCACTGGCCACTGCTGCAACAGTTGTTCATCTGGACGGGGATAGAGAGGCAGCAGCCAGGGGAAGTGAATCAATTTTAGAGGGTTGCAAAGAGGCAACCTTTTAGACACGGAGGTGAGGAACAATATCTGTGCTCCAGTTACAGCTCTGCAGACCATTAGGTCACTGTGCATGACAGGACAGCAAGTCTCAGGACATCACTCGCCTGGAGACCCAACATATCAGACTGCTTACCAGCATATTTAAAAATTTGATGCAGCAGCACGTGCACTGATGTACAGGAGATTCACTCCAGCTCTCTGAGGGGATGGCCTTTAGCAAGAGTCTCAGTAATAACAATCCAGAATGGAACTAGGCTGTAAAAGTCTGATGAATAAAAGCAGTTGTTGATAAACCTCAGATCATTAAAATACTCTCTCTTCAGGAGAGGATATATTAAGATAATATGTCCAGCTCATGAGCTGCATACAGCCAGGTAATTTCCTTGCAGGATTTGGAGTCCTTGCTCCTGAACAGGCAGGCAGACCCCTCCACACGCAATTAGGATAGCCTCGGCTTGATTTGTTCCATTTCTCTTTATGTTCGTCGCAGCGCCTTTAAAAGTTCTCCTGCATTCTTATTGCCCTGACTCAAGTAATAAAGGGCTTTCTGGAACTTTCAGGTGACTTGAATGTAGATTTACTGTTTTATTTATCCCCCCATGATGGGATTGGTTTTCTTGAGGCTGTGATCACTGTGTATGAACACCAGTGTAAAATGGGGAGGGCACTACTTCACTCAAGTAAACTAGTTTAAGATTTATCACACAGCTTGATCCATACACCTGTAACACCACTGTTATTCCAAATTCTACAATTATTGTGTGTAACTACTCTATTATATGTCTATTACTATCATACCACAGAGCTCCGGATCATTTTCCAACCTCAGCTGTCATCTGCATGAATCTTGACATCTCATTTAAAATCTTATGATTTCACCTCAGCTGGGATGTTTCTGCAGCCCTTTTCATAACTATGCCGCACACTCCCTCGTCAGGGAGAGCGAGGTGTCTCTCCCGAAGAGAGCGCTGGAGTTCCTCTGCCTCAGTCTAAGTGTCAGCCTGCAGCTTATTAAGCCATTGTCAGGCTGGAGGTTTCAGCCAGAGAGCTCATGCTATTATGAGTTGCCCGTGGCCCTGTGAGCAGCTTCAACTGGTGGCTACAGAACGCCAGGTGATTTAATATGGCCTGAAGAAAGAAAGGGTCTGTGTGGATAATCCTCTCTTGCTCACATACATCCACATCCTCACTATTCTTTATGCTCCTGTTCCCTGTTCACTCAGCCGTTAGGGGATGGACGTCTGTTGGAATGATCAGTGTATTGGCAACAGAAAAAGTGGGTTTAGTATGAATATTTCTCTATTAATAATCATGTGTTGGAGCAGATATGTTCATTTCATCAGAGGTGCTTGAGAAATAAGTATACTCAATACCTTTTTAAATAGAAGTATACCGGTGTGTGTGGTGAAAGCCAGACATGTGAAGAAATGTTGACCTTTAAATAAAAATCAAATATCAGTCTGTGATCAGCCAATATGATGAAGGTGAGTTTCTGATTTCCCTTAATAGCTCCAGGGTTGTCAACAGTAAACATGTCCTAGTGTATTCCCTTGGGGGAGTGCTGTGATCACAGGCAAAAAGTTTGAGTGAAAGCATGATTTGGGGCATCCAGCTGGGTCCGGGTCACATGGAGAGCATGGATGGCTTGGATGCTACTCTGATGCTCTTCAAAAAAATCTAAGTTAGAGTCAGGTCCAAAATGTGATTTGATTTGAGAGCAGACTAAGAGCTGACTGAGTGTAACCATTCTCGTGATCCAAATACTTACTATATGTGCTTTTATTGCTTTATCAAAAAGCACTTATGCCTCATGAAGACTGTAATTATTCTCTATTTAGCAAATATTTCAATGGCATGCCCCTCTCACCCTCAACAAGGCTTTTTATCTTTATATAATTTGACACTGACATTCTAAACTCCCTTTGCCTTTTTTTATAGATTGAGGATTTTCTCTACCATCTGCCATGTTGTGGGTTGCAATGAATTGAAACGAAATACCTGCAAAGAACTAAAACATCTTCACACTTCAGATTTCATTCAGGGACAATCCAAAAAAGTACTCATTTTGCCTTAAAATTGTCAGATTTAAATCTTACACGCCAACTACCTCCGACAAGGAACATGTCAAATTAGTGTCTGAGGCACCTAAAGCTGCTACTGTGGTCTGTTCCTGCTGGACCCGACAATTCTGGCTCTGGGACTGAGTCACACTTTTGGCCTATGATCATAGTTCTCCCTGAAGGGGCAGAGGAAGATGGATTTTATTATTGAAAATGAACAGAATTGTGCCTTAAAGAGCATCCAAAGTAGAACTTAATTAGTTTAAATGGAGGGTTTGACTGTCACATCTTGGTTTACATGCTGTCTCAGAGACTTAATTACACTGACAAGAACAGTGGTTTGGGAGAAAGAATCCTTGGAATTGTCTGTTTTTTGTTGGGTTTCTTGTGTCGTTGTTTGTTTTGTTTTGTTTGTTTGGCTTGAAAATTATTATCTCTATATATAACAAAATAACATCTATCAAGAGCTTCAATCCAGAAAAACAGCTTCTGATATGCAACCTGAACTGGCAGAATGCAATTGTTTTGATTTTGTGCACAAATCTTAAACTGTTGATACTTCTCCCTCTCTTAGCCCCAGTAATTACTGCTGCTGCTCATCCTGTCAGGTGTACAGTAAGAAGAGATGGATGTGAGAAAGCAAGCCACTGTAAAAAGAAAAAAAAAACTGTTATTTTCTCATGGAATCCGTACTTTAGTTAACTCATCTGTTTGTCCTTGTGTAGAAACATCTATGAATATGGATTGCTTTGCATATACTGATGACTGACACATTTTGCATTTGAGCATTGTTGTGATTCCAAAGGGGCTCCATGTGTATAGGGACTTGATAACTACAAACATCAATGAAGACATACAGTGTATAGGATTTAAAAAAGCTGACACTCCCAAACAAAGTGACTTATTAGTCAACAGGCTGACACACTTTCTGTTGCAGTGATCAAAGCTGCGACAGCTTGGCTACTTGATGGCCTCCCTAACCCCAGGTTCACAACCCATCTGACTGAAATCATAGAAAAGCATGTGGGCCTGAGTGTGACTGTGAATATAAATCATGAACATGCTTACATGTAGTCAGTCTCATGCTGCTGAATAATGGCAGGCTGTTTGTGCGTGCCTTATTAGATTGACATGGTGTGCGGACATGTGCAGGTGCTGCCAGCGGGACAGCGGCGTATAAATAAAGGATGAGAAGCCATTTAGGATGGCAAAACAAGGTCTCAGGAACATGACTTCGCATCATATTAAATTCCCTTGGCAAGAATCTCCATCTTATTAAAAGGTAGTAGCAGCAGGGCATGTGAGCCACTGGCGCAAGTGTATGCATGCAAACACATAGGGATTCATACAAGTGCACACGAGAAGAACATTGAAGTACAGATACACACGTCGGTAGGTTTGTTTTAGTACTTGTAAGGATATTTTCATTCCCTAACCCCTAAATTCTAACCAAAGCCTATTATTAAAAATTATATCTTTGTTGCTTATTTTGATTAGGCTGCTAATATAATGCAAACATTATATTCTGAATATGATCAAAAACCTGGATAAGACTCATAACCAGGATACTGTACATGTATGTACGCTGGTGTGACCTCAACCGAAATCATGTATTATTTAATCACTTGACCAAAAAATATGATGATACAAGTCATAATTATCTGCACTGTAAAATATAAGTGAAACTAAGGATGATTGGGGCCAATCTAGGCACTTTTGATTTAATGTAGCCTTGGTGTAAAAAGCCAGATGTTTGCTCATGATAGCTGTCTGTAAGCGAAGCGAGCATAGTTAATGCTGAGGTGGAAGGGAGTCTGCTAAATCCCATCCAGACCTTCCTGCCACAACAGATCTGGCATTCTCTATGGATATACATATGGATATACTATGTATATACTGTGATGTAGATTACTAGGTTTATCTGCAAAATAATCACTAGGATAATGATAGGGTAAGATCTGGATCAGATTCAAACATCCCACCTATATAATTTCATTTTGCATGTGTGGACTAGGTTAAGCAGTACTAAATGACTCGTATTGCCAGACCTAATGTCAGTGATCTGCATTGTAAATATTACACAAGGTGACATCATATCCCTCTGTTTTGTCGACTACTTTGAATTTACCCTCTGTATGAAAAGGGTCAATGAATTGCCTTGCCTTGAATGAAATTCATGCAACACTGTGACTGGCTACTTCTCACTGTTTATGTAAAGGGCAGTGGATTTAGGGCAGGCAGTGAAATTTGGGCACAACAATAAAAAGAACGGCTCTTAGCAAGTACGACTCGGTTCTCTTCATTCATACCAAAGAGCCGTTGAAAAGGATCAGATCATTCGCGAACGTAACATCACTATTGAGGTGCAGGTACCTCAGTACAGAAAGAAATTCTTAAGTCAAAGACACTGCTCTCCAGACGGTCAGTAACCTGGATAAAAAATATGAATAACAAGGTTTCTATGTTCCATATCATATATGATTATAAGCAGGGTAAGACCTATAACCGGGACACTATTGTGCATGTAAACATAGTCATTGACAGACTAGTAAATGTCTTGTTTATGACATGAAACAGACCAAAAGTTGAATAATCTAGATGGAAGGATGTCTGGTCTATAGGGCACCAAAATGTCCCTAACTTAAGTCCTCTTCCTACACTAAACCTACACTAAAGGTCACACCCTGTCTATGTATAGTATAATACTACTAACTAATTACTTACTCTCAGCAGGATAGGTAAATGAACACACACAGACACATATTTCACCCATGAATTGAGGATAAACATGTCACCCACCACCTCCGCAGGGCAATCTCGTCTGAGGAAACCTGCTGCCTGCATTCTCATTTTGTTGGGGGTTTACATGGCCTATATCTGACAGCTGTGACAGCACTGCCACGTAAACAACTGCAGATGATACAGCATGTCCAATGTGTTTTATAAGTGATGGGTGATTGGTTCGGTCTTAATCAGGACAGGTAAATGGTTCCTTTTTTCACCAAACATGTATTGTGAACAGGGAGGAGGGCTTTAATCTGCACTAACAAGCTGTCATCCACATTCATGTCAAGCAAATGTTCAGTGAGATGCTATTGTAAGTAAAGGAACATAATATGACAAAGGCAAAGTGAATTAACATCTGATTTGAATGCAGTATAAGGAGACACTCAATTGAGCAGTCTCTCTCACACACAGACACACACATAAAAACACGCAGAGTGAAAATACATTGGGGACTACTTTATGTGCCTGCTCAGATTAGTAATCTAAAGCTCGTCAGGTGACAGGTTCCACATGTTTTGTAGTGGCCTGTATGTCAGATACAATTGAACACACAAATCAATGCAAGGTCTTATTTGTAACACTGTGAACCTACGTGTTCCCTCGTTTTGACAAGGGTTAAAAACTCCTCACGGTCACAATTGATTTAGGATTGAATTGTCAAAGTGAACTGAAGGGCAAAGGGAGCAACTGGAAACACGTTCATTTTGTAAAACCACACGCGAGCGCTGCAGGCATTAGTGGCCCCATTACAAGCTCACATGTAGTTTAATAGATGTGGTTGGGGGGTGTTCTAATGCAACTATTGGAGACATTTAATTACTTTTCTGTTCTTTCAGCCATGCTCCACCAAACCTCATGAAACACTTTGTGCATTATATTATGAGTGATATTTGAACTATGTGATCCATCCATTCTGTTCTGTTTTTATGAATGTGGCTTTTACTCCAGTGGTCTGTCTATCTTGATTTTTTGCCCAACATAGTGTAATAATGAAGAGACTGCAGTGTTTTATGTTTCTTCTAGCTTAAATATTTGCTCTGAATTGTTGCTTCCCTAAATGTAAAATGCCTCACGTCGTTCGCAGCAGAAGTTAAGAAGAGTAAAAGTAAAACCTTTCATGAGCTGGCTAAGAGCTAAATCTTTTGTCAGTCTGCAACAAACAGCAGCAAAATTTTTGCACGTAAAAAAAAAAGTTGCAAAACCACTTTCCCAGACATAAAACCCAAGATTGCAGCTATAAAAGAGAAACCCTGATTGAATCTTTAAAGCAACACATCTCTCACCTTATATGTTGTAATGTGACATTTCTTGTATAGTATCATCATGCCTACAGTAATCAAGTGCATTCTAACATGTGGGGAGATAGCTTTGGCTCGAACTGCAAGGAAGGTCGTCTCTATCTCCCCCTTCTGTGTATAAGCCACATAAATCATGTATGCACACATCCAGTTGAGCCCTGGCTCCCCCGCTCCGCACCCTAACTCCCACCCCACATGGCGTGGCCCAGATAAACACGGGCACAGATGAACACTTCAGGTTATCCCCCTGAATCCCCTGGCTACACGTCAAGGAGATCACACCGTCAATGAATATGCAAAAAGGTGACAGGAATGACAGGAATGTGGGACTGGGCAGATAGCGCCTGGCTCGGCTAATATTTCAGCGCATAATGATGTCATCTCAGTGCTTGATCACTGAACAATTGACTGACTGTGGCTGGTGATCTGGCGGCTGCTTATCTTGTCATTGAGGTCACACACTGTGGAACAGAAAGGACAATACTGCTGGGAATGAGTGCGGGACGAAAACAGGACACAGGATACAAAAAATAGCTAAAAGGAACAACTAACCAACAAAAAAGTGATAGCACATCATTATCAGGGATCAGTGAGTCTTTTAACTACTAATCCTCTCCTTTTAAAAGTCTCAGAAGTGTGATTGGACTGGTGGGGGATAGGGGGTGGAGGGGGTAGGTGGGTAGTCTACACAAACGAGTGCAGTGACGCCTAGGAACACCAGTCCCAGTCCATACAGAGTCAAAGCATTGATCAACCTCACGGTTGAATGAACTGAAGGAAAGGCGACAGAGGTATCGCCTTTCTCCTCCTGAGTTATCCACAGACTCTAGACTCACTGCATGTCTGTAGCAGCAAGGTCTCAACAGTGCGTTGATTGGGCTGATGATAAAGAAAGCTTCACCTAAAATTAATGAAAATATTTTTAAAAGCCTAGAAATAATTTAAAGCGCAAGGAAGGTTGACTTATACAATGAAATAAAGCTGAACCACTGAATGGAATCCAAACCAAATGTTAGATTCATCACAAGAGGAAATGAAAATGGAGAATATCATAATGGTTAATAATAATATAGCATAATAATGCTCCATAATAATGAAGAAAAACAGAATAATTCAGTTCAGTTTTATTTATATAGTGCCATATCATAACAAAAGTTGTACATTGCTCTCAACAAATTGACAATTAAAAGATCAATGGAAAAATAATAATGTTATAATCCTAAAGATTTCAGTCCTGGTTAATTTGGTGACACCTGTGGTTACTGGTGATAACAGCAAGTGCAGCTTAACACTACAGAATTCTGGAGGCCGCAAACACTTGTTGAGCAGCTACTTTGTCAGAAAAACAACAGAAGAGCAACTGGTGTATCTCTTTACTGTGCAGGCAAACAAACTCACACTGTTTTAATAAACAAGTCAGTCAATGATCAGCCTTTTTCCAACATGCCATGAGCAACCACAATATGAATTCATCCTGCAGCATCTAACAGCTCATCATGGCTGCTTACTTCTTGTTTCATTACTCCCCTGCAATATTCAAAACTGACGCATTTTGATGAAAGATTCCACGCTGTGTTTTTCCAGTTGAATGATTTTAATATGTACTAGCAGCAGCAGGAAATGTTGGGTTTGCCTTAGCAGTAACTTAATCCAACTCTGCTACAGCTTATGGAAGGTGAACCGTAAACAGTGAGGCTGAAATCAATGAGATAAAATTGCAAACAGGATGAGAAACACTGGATTACATGCATGCAACGTTTCCTGTGTATATGTGCATAGGTAGGCAATTTGAATACAACACAGAAATGGCGGACGCTACCGCTAACAATGAAAACAACTCTATAGAGAGGTTATTAAAGAATGTAAATACATTGAATGTATATATGCCGACCATAACAATTTCACAAAAATCTATAACTTTAGATGTTATTCTAAGCCAGAAAATGTAGTTAAACCAAGACGATAAGACAACTGATGAGTTTGTTCAGTTACTTTATACAGCGTGAACACATGAGGCGTGTGCTCTGAAAACATGAAACATTCTTGTAATTGCCAGGGACATAATAACAAAAGTTTCTGGATAAGCAGAAATTTTTTGGTAGCCTCACATTAATGCTGCCAAAATTACACCCCCACCCCTAACTATTGTTTGCAAAGTCTGAGACACTTAAAATTCACTGTGGTTACATCTTTGGGTCACTGCATGTCACCATATAAAGCACACGCTTGTAATTACATATGGAGCATTTTGCAATGAGAAGAAGGATTTTGGTAGGCACAGAGTTATGCTGGGGGGGGGGATAAAATTTTGGCAGCCTCAATGTGAGGCTGCCAAAATCCTACTCCCCACTGCAAAATGGTCCCTATTCTAACTACAAGCATGTGCTTTCTAGGGTACCATCCAGTGACCCAAAGATGTATCCACAATTTATCTGAAGTGTCTCGGATGTTGCAAACAATAGATGGGGGGGGTCATCTATCACTAGTTCAATTTTGATGTTCGCATTGCGATGTGTTCCTCTTGAAACCTAAAATCTAAATATAGGATCGCTTTTTTGTGATAAGTTGCTCCTCTTGTGATGGTCTGGTCTTTGTTGAGTGGTAGAAAGTGTATAAACACTCATTTTGTGGGAAGAAAGATAGCAGATGTAAAACTAAGAGGCAGATCGAACTAAATAAAAATAAGCGGCATGGAGAACAAGCGAAAGCATGTTCACGCGAAGGGGAGTACGATTCTGCCGGGGAGTGGGAAAACGGCACAATACCAGTCTGCAACTTGCCAGTTTACGTGTCGTGTATCGCTTTCATAGCAACGACTCACTGTACCTCCGTTCTAACTACCGGCTCTTCAGGCTTTTTTTTGTAGCTGGACATAATTTGTAGTGTCTTAAAATTTGAACGAGGTTAGTGATTGTGAGTTACTTGCTACAGTTGCATTTCTAGTAATGATAAACGGCGAAAACATTAATAATCGAGCAGGTCGAGATGACCAGCTGACTTCACTACGACCTGATTGGCTGTTGAAACAGGTGACGTGCCTTACGTTTTAAAACCAGCCACTGGCGACTCTTCGCTGAGTCTACTGAGTCGCAGCAGGTGCCATCAGCCAGCTTGAGTCGAGCAGAGACGGGTCAGATCACACCACTGCAACTTTTCCCTGCAACGTTTCTCCAGTTGATCCAATCTAGCACCGCATTGAATAAACTCTGAACTGACTTGAGTTCGGTCCAGTCACAAACAAGAAGAGCTGTCCCTCCCTTTCCGTAATCTGAAACGTCGTGTTTTGTAAAATGTCGTTGTGTTTTGACCTTCAGGGCCACCATAAAAAGACCATTGGATGCATTTCAGAAATGTCTCATCTTCTGCTAAAGTGATCACATTGCTAGCTTCTTTAACCGTGCGTATTAACACTCTGACCCCTGCTAATGCCTATCAAACATACTTGACCTGTCACTAAAATAGATTTCCTCTATGATTAATCCATAGCTCTTGTCTTCTGGACTAAGAATTCAAAGGTCCCAGTGCTAACCATTATCCCCAGGCCATGTTCTAATATCAGAGACTGGAGCATTGTCTCGCCCACATAACCTCTCTCTCTCTCTCTCATACACACACACACATTTTCTACATGTCTGTTAGGATATTGTGTCGTAGTGATGTCTGTGGACTGATCATGTAACCTTGTACGCAAAGTCTTTTCCCCTGTTGTTATTATGCTGGAAAGAAATCTTCCAGTTCAGGGACGTGGAAACGCCTCCCTCTGTATTGCAGGTACATCCACTACTAGAAATTATGTTTTAAATCTTAAATTGAAATAACAAGATCACATGTCAGGCAAATAAGAGATTTTTACATAACACATGCTGATGGAAGATAATGATGGGAAAAGTAAATATGCTCTTTAGTCATGGTGCTCAGTCATCTATTGTTGATATCATCTGTTATCAGAAGTTTACTCAAGGAGATTTAATCACCACATTTAGCTCAAAGATGCCTCAAATAAGACCATGATAAATATTAATTTTGCTGTATAATTGGCATCAATTCAAGGATATGTGAACTGAAGTGAAACTGGGCTAATAGGTTGCTCTGCCTTTTGAGGACATTTATAACAAATTATGATGTTGCAAACGGGGGTATTTTGGTTATGTTTCAATCAATCAATCAAAATGTATTCATATAGCACCTTTCAAACAAGTCAAATGCAATTCAAAGTGCTGTAAAAGCGATAGACAAAACGAAGGATGTTAAAAATGGATTTAGAGACTATGACATCGAAACAAATAAAAAAGCATAAAAGATAACACAAGCAATAAAAATAGCTGAAAAATAAAATCATTAAATACTATGCAAAATAAGTATATAGGCTAATAGTAAAATAGTAAAATGTTAACAAAATAAAATAGAATGAAATAAATAATGATAATCAGCAATACAACATTAACAAAATAAAATAGAATTAAATAAATAATAATCAGCAATAAAATGTTGATAAAACAGAAATAGAATAAAATAAATAATAATTATACTAAATAAAATAAGCATAAAGAAGAAAACCATAAAATTATAAAACACTACATAAAAGCCAGACTAAATAGATGGGCTTTTAGTTTACGTTTAAAAATCTCACTATCTCCAGGTTGCAGTATTATACTTTTGTTTGATGTAATACAGCTGTATTACAGAAGGTTGTGCAGAAAAGTTGGGGGATCACCAGAGTCAGTAGGCTTCATCCTTTTGGTACCATGAATAACTGTACAAAATTTTACAACAATCTATCCAATAGTTGTTGAGATCTTTCAGTCAGAACCAAGTAGTGGACCTGCTGATCAGAACAGTGCCACCCATAGAGCCATGATGCTAGCGTGGCTAAAACAGTGATATTAGCAGAATGTAACATTGCAATTGATCACGCTTTATGGAATTCCACTCATTATACAAATGACTTTATTGCATTTGATGTAGATATTTTTACTTAATTCATGACTTTGCAGATACTATTTGTAGTAAATGTGGCTTTCACTTCAAATTCATCACTTCCAGTTATAGGCTTCTTTACACAATTCTGGACACTTGAGATTCAACCTATAAAAAGGTTCATTAACGTCCCTTAAGCTGTTTAATTTTTAAACAAATATATATTTTTACTTTTCTCATTACCTCTATTTATTAGCTTTCTCGACAACAACTCAGATGGCAGGCTCTACTGACTTTTTGTCCTCAGCCATGACTGAACATGGATCCATCTCTCCTCTGTATTGTCTATGATAATTACTGGTTGTGGCTGTTTGTTTAGCCTTTTGTCTGACTGAAAAGGCTAGATGAGAGAGAGAATGAGACCCAGAGAAGGAGAAAAGACAGAGCAGGCTTCCGGCAGTCATTCCCCAGGGTCCTACACCACCCTGCATTGGCATTTTATTGAAATATTAAAGGTGAGGTAGATCCACAGCGACATATTGTAAAGCCTGTCACTCCGATCACAAAGGCACTGAAGTGAGTGGAGGATGGAGAGGAAGAGCAAGAGGAAGCAGAGAATTGGGGGGGTAGATGGAGAGAGCAAGGGAGGCAAGGGACCTGAGGCTACAATAGAGAAAGTAAACTGTGTGTGTAGGTGACTGAGAGGAAGTGGCTGTGAAAGTCACAGTACAACAAGCAATCATAATTTCTAAGCCACTGCTGAGAGAAGTTGGAGAGCAGGACAAGTGGAAGGGAATCGTATTGACACAGGGAAGAGGCGAAGGATGTTGGGAACCCACGTGTTAAGAGAGGCTGAGAAACCAACAGGGGATGTTAAAACGCAGATTCTACTCAGGTCCAGCCATTGATCTTTAAATTCATTTATTTTATTTTTGTGGCAGTTTGACGGACGTGTGTGCACAGTGGAACATGTTGGCTATCTTTGTGCCTATCGTGTTGGGCTTGGTTTGTAGAAGAAGGAAAACATGATTGGCACTCAACCAACTGGAGGTTATGTTGTCAAGGTTCTTTACCCCACTTTCTCCCCAATTTAGAATGCACAGTTCACTTTGCACTGCAAAGTCCTTGTAACTGCTAACTCTGCTGTTGAGGGTGTAGACAGCAATGTGCTTCCTCCATCACACAAGGTGTTGATCTGCTCCTTTTCAGCTGCCAGTGAGGACCGTCGTTGGGAGAGTGTGACACGTGAGAGGTTCACACTATCCCCCCAGTTCTAAGGCCGTATTCAGACCAAACCAGGCGTTGTGGTGATCAACGCAGGGTTGTGCGGTGGTGTGGGAGTGTCACTACACGGCCATGCTGATTGTAGCACAAGTAGAAATAATAACCCTGGACTGCACAGAGATTAACGTCTTTGTACTGTGGCAGGGCTGTACAGCTGATGTACAGTCATCATGGCGGCAATCGACTGCTCACTAAACAGCGGAATGCTACAATGCTACATGGTAAACAAAGTTCTTCTTCACCTGGGTGCGTTCCACCAGCATGATGTCGGTTGTGTTTCTCCAAAAGTTGAGTCTGTTTTAACTTTTTGCGGAAGCCTAAACGCACTACCCACATTCAAATGAACGGGAGGACTGACGTTTTCGCCACAGCACCTGATTTGGTCTGAATCCGGCCTAACTCCACTGTGCAGGTGCCCCAGCCAACCTGTAGAATTGGCTAGTGTAGTGACAATGACAAGGTCCCTCACTGGCTTCCCACCCACAC
The DNA here is from genome assembly GCA_002120245.1 of Maccullochella peelii. Lineage (NCBI taxonomy): Eukaryota > Metazoa > Chordata > Actinopteri > Centrarchiformes > Percichthyidae > Maccullochella > Maccullochella peelii. The sequence goes on from LKNJ01005587.1 coordinate 37,255, forward strand.
AAATGGTCAATTGTATTTGTTGGAACTGGAGGTACCGCTATCGCAAATCAAACTCCGGGTCTCTGGGGTGGTTGATGAGAATTACTCTCAAGCGCCAGCCCCTCATGCACCCATAATGCTGCCATTTTTATTGAAAGGTCAATGTACACTTGAAAAACAAATGAGAGCTCAAGTACTCACTAACAGCATTACATGTCATGCAGGGAAAATATTGCTGGAATTTGGAGAGAAATGTGACACCATACTTTAGGGTGACAGTTACTTTAAGCAATCCCACTACTTTGCCTTACTCTACTAAACTTTACTATGAGGCAAAGTAATAAAAAGTTGTAAGGGACTTGAATGATCAAATCAACAATATACAGTATTGTGCATTAATATGCCACTGACCAGCAGAATCTGAACACAAAATATAAGCTGCACATCCATCATTTCCACCAGCTTATCAATGTTACTATAAAATGCTTTAGAAAATGGGTAGGTTTCTGACTGGATGATGTAGAAACTTTGCAATCAAAGCTTGTCGCTGATCAAGCTTTAGATATCAAATTGATATATTGCTTCCAACAGGATAAAATCCCAACAAAATTCTCATGTCAAATGTTTTGAAAAAAAATCATCTTTACAATCAACAAAAAGGGCAAATAAGGCAGATGTAGCTCTTACATTGCCCTAAACAAATTTAGCAGTAAATGTAAAACCATTTGATTGTGAATAGTGCCGGAGAATACCCAACCAAGTCATCATCAAATAACATCTTATTTATATGTTATATTATAGAAAGTAGCAGGTTGTGTGACAGTCTGCTCATACACGGTCAGTCACAAAATAAATTAAACAATGAAAAAAGTTATGTTATTGACTTTCACACAAATGAAGAAATTAGTGTTTGTTGTTTTATTATTTCAGTTTAGGTAGCTCATACTACTTAGCTACAACACTCAACCCTCTTCTTGGCCCCCTATTATTCTGAACATGGCATCAGTTTGACTTCACTGCTGCCACTGGCTGAACACTGGATGGGAGGCAGCATCCCAATGGGAGTAAAGAATTTGAATGGAATGCTAAACCTAACTAATTCTTAAGCTGGCCTGATAAGTAATAATAAGGACAATAATTACATAGGGCAATGATTAATACACTGTCACAACTCTGAATAGGCTCTGTCCCTCAGGGAGTTGATGTGGGAAAGTGTGATTATCAGAATAATGCGAATGGCTGTAGGGATTCCCTCAAAAGAAAATGCCAAGAGTTACTATGACCAATGAAGCGGGGCCTCTGATAATTACAGCGACAATCACACCTGCACAGTACAGTATGTACTCACAGCAAACAAGATAAGGTAGTCTGGAGGCGGTATAAAGATTTGTATAGATCATCCTGATTGACGGTTGATTAATAACCAGTTTCAAAATATGTCAGATAGATATTTAGGGACATCTAAGGTTTCATTTTGTTGCTGTAATGACGTGGTTGTCCCCATCATCCTCAACATCATCTGCTGAGGTTGGTTGTCTAGTTACTAGTGTGGTGGATATTCTGATTTCCCTCATGGAGAAGTGAACAAATAAGATGATTTAACAAACAGTTGTCTTTTGTAGATTTAATTAAGCAAAAAAATAAAGAGCAACAAATAGGATTAAAAGATCATAAGTAATCGATAAGAATTAAGTAAGTAAGGAGCCAACAGATAAGGACGTTCACAGAAGGAGCGAACAGAGTCAATCTATTTCAGCTGAAAGGACAGAGATCATACACCGAGCTGTGTACGAGGAGTCTGACCCTATAATGAAGAAACAGTCACATATTTATAGTAGCAACATAACAAACAGGCATGGGAGACATACTGTCGGACCTTGGCCTAAGCATCTGTGCCTTACGCTAACAAACATCATCCAAGCATCAATACAAGACAGACTGTTCTCCTGTCGCCCCTCGAAGGACGCAGGGCAGACTGTTGTTCAGAAACCAAATCTACACAAAACACCAGTGTACCTTACGCCAGACGAAACAGTCACACGGGAAAACAGAATACCATAAAACACTCATGATAAATTTTGCCCTTAAAACTAGCGTCAGAAGTGAGATATCCTTGTTAACTTCTGATGACTTGACTGTCTTATACCATAAAGGTACGAGTTCTCCATTAGAGCCACACTGCCCTTTAGAAGTAGAATAGTATTGCTTCTAGTTGTGCTAACACTGCAATGTTCTCACATTTGAGCGCAACAATATGACCCCATGGCACATATTCAGTGCGGTGCCTAGTGACCCCAGTGTCTCCACAGCAGTGGAAGTGTGGCAAGATAATGACCGAAAGCGACCGTGTCGGCTTGAATGCCTTGTTCGACCTGGAGAATTCTGAAGATGAGTGGCTCTATCTTAGCAGCACATCCACGCCCATGCCTGTTCTGACTACTGCTGGATCTACCCCCCGACCACTCATGCAGACTTTCAAATCATAAAGACATGTCAAGTTGTCCAGCTGTACCACCACCAAAGAAAAACAAACTGGCTGCTGCAGCCCAGCAGGAAGGGGGAGGCTGGTCATATATATATAAGGTTATATATTTAGGTTAAACAAAAAAAACCTTGTTTCTAGTAAATTTGTCTTATTTTTTGTCTAAAAAGAA
>LKNJ01005588.1:0-10307 GCA_002120245.1 Maccullochella peelii
CCAGTAGACTTGACTTACATGTTTTGGATGAGCCCTTATCTATTTACTGCATCTTTGAACATCCTGATTCACTCCATTTTTTGTATTTCGTTCTTCTAATTGATGTAACTTAAATGGGGTTTTTTTTTATAACTCAAGAAAAGTTCAGCTTTTAATTGTATTCAGCCTCATATTTTAGGTAGAAGGTTACAGGATAACCACAATATTGACTCCGGACGGATTGGATGGTTGATTGACTTTTTGACCGAAAGGTCGCAACGGGTGAAAGTTAACGGGGGAGCATCTGATGTCCTTTATTCCTGCACCGGATCACCGCAAGGCTGTGTCCCCTCTCCTGTTTGTATTGTACACTAACATGTGTCGGAGTCAGCACATGTGGCGCCACATCATTAAGTCTGCGGATGATTCAGTTATCGTGTCACTTCCCAGCCACGCTGATCTTAACCATGGTCCTGTGGTGGAGGAGTTTATGGACTGGTGTAAGTCTTCCTTTTTAGGTATTAACGTGGCCAAGACGAAAGAAATGTCCATATATTTCGGTAGAAATCCACTGGACATCCCTCCTGTACTCATTAATAATCAAGCTGTGGAACATGTGCGGCAATACAAGCATCTCGGTATTGCCGCACATGTTCCGTTAGCTAACTGTAAACTGCTGTGAAACACAGACGAGACGGCTTTTTTAAAACTTTCATTTCACAAATGTGACCAACGACGGTTAAACTTACCGCTCACAGTTGGCTCCAGATTCAGCCACATTAATGGCAGAAACAAAAATATCCAGGCTGTTGGTCGATTCATGGTTTTAAAACGACAAAACTTCTGATAAAAAGGGGAACAAGCTGCTCGGAAGGTCTACAGTGAACTCATGGTGCAGTTTTGCGGTTTTGCCGCCTTCTTCTTCTTCTTCTTCTTCTTCTTCTTCTTCTTCTTCTTCTTCTTCTTCTTCTTCTTCTTCTTCTTCTTCTTCTTCTTCTGCTGCTTCTGCTGCTTCTTGATGGTTTTATGGCGGTTGGCAAGCAACGTTATGGTGCATTACCGCCACCAGCTGGTGTGGAGGGTGGATCGTGATCTAACTATACTCCTAAAGACAAACTTTTTTTATTTTATTTAAAAAACAACTATATTCTCTCTATTAACTTAGTTCTCCTAAGATATTGAAACAAAAATAGATAACACTTTTCCCTAAAGTTTCTTTGTAAAATATCCCATAAATCAAATTTTAACTTTATTTCTTTAAGGTTCAGTATCAGTTCCTTTCTCTCAGCCTCATATTTTGGACAGTGAATCGTGACGTGTTCTACGGTTTCTTGTTGCTCACACCTTCCTGTATTATGTTTTCTTATTTTAAATAATGTACTGTTTAACCCTGTGTGATATTCTCCTCTCTTCTCTCCGGTTCTCCCTGTGTCTCTCATCACGCCTACTTTCCTTTGGATTCTGTAGAACCACCTTCCAGTTCTCTCTTCTTCCCACTGCTTTTGCCACCTTTCTCTCAGCTTTTGTTTTATTATGTGGCTTCTTTTGCAACGGTTTGCCTACGGTGGCACTGAAGGTCAAAACACAACAACATTTCAGTTCTTGCTACTTGCTAACATTCAATAAAACTGTGTAGTTTTGATACTAGAAACAACACGTCTTTGACTTCCATTACTGAATGAACCTGTGTGCCCTTTACTGGGTTAGTGTTTGTCTAATATGTGAAATTGTGAGTATTTCCCGGGGTGGAAGTCCCAGGGTGACGTAGTCAGACGATATGCTTAAATCTTAGACTATAAGGCCCCGCTCCCGCCACACGTGTAAGGTGCATATTAAACCCTGATGGTGAATTGAGTCCAAATATGTGCACGTGAGAAAGTGAGCGTGATTAAAATCTCAGTCCAGCCAGGTCAGATCCTTTGCTTCAGTTAAAGTACTAATACCACACTGTAAAAATACTCTGTTACGAGTAAAAGTCCTGGTGAAAATGTTACTTAAGTAAAAGTATATTTTGTTATAAATCAACACAACAGTACACAAGTACAGCTGAAAAAATCAGCCAATTAAATGATTCATCTATTCAACTGACAGAAAATTAAGTCATTTCATGGTTCCAGCTTTACAAATGTGAGGGTTTGCTGCTTTTCCTTTTAATTATTTTAATTTATTTTGAATAATTTTAATGTATTGTTAATAATGCTGAGGTTTGGACTGTGTCGCTTTGGGCTCTGGGTAATCGGGACGGCATTTCTCACTATTTTTAGAATTTTTTACAATCCAAACAATCAATCGATTAATGGAGAAACTAATCAGCAGATTAAATCCATAATGAAAACAATCATTAGTTGAAGTCCAATACAAATATAATACTATAATAGTAATAATAATCTAATGATGTCATATATAATAATAGAATAACAGTCACAGGGGACATTTTTCTACTTTTAATACTTTTAATAAAGTCCTGATACTTTTACTGAAGTAACATTTTCAATAAAGGACTTTTACTTGTAACAGTATTTTTACAGTGTGGTATTAGTACTTTTACTACAGTAAAGGATCTGAATACTTCCTCCACCGCTGGTGTTGCGTTTGGGGACAGGCTGTTGAAAGAATCAAACGTCCAACCCCAAAATCTGTGTTGAGAGTTTTGTGTTACAGTCTGCAACTCCCAACTCTTTATTCATTGCTTATATTCAAGCCAACAAATTAACACAATTTACAAAGGCCCACTTCCAATATATGTACATATATTATTACACTGTTTGGGTTTGACAGAGATACTTTAACATTTACATTCACTTTTGCAGAGAAAGCTTTAACATTTGATGCTGTTTCTGTCTTTCTGTACATCCAGTCACTAAAAAAAGAAGTCTGTCACTGCTTTCTTTGTACCCTGATTCACACAAGCAAACACAGAAGGTGAAAACATTTTAGACTCCAGTGTGCCACTTTTTGCAGTGTTGAATCCGTCTACTACCTTTCATGCACTTAAATTATGTTACTCCTTTAAATGATGGTGATTTTGTCGTGTTGGTGTCGGCATTAAATAATATCTGTGTTTAATTTCTTCCTCCCGTTGCAACCTGCCCTAAACTTTGTACTGCTTCTTAATTTCCAGGCAGTGATCCACTGGGCAACTTCTCCAGCAACATTTGTTTGCCATGAATCATTTGAACTCTCTGCATGTCTGTGTATTGCCTGTTGCTGGAAGCCAAAATTGCTGAGTGCATCACCACCCTCATGTGGACAGAAGCCTGTTTACTGAATCATCTCCTCGCAGCTTCACCCTCTTCATCTCCCTTGTCACTTCCACTTATTCTCCTCTGTGCTCCCCCTCCCCTCACCCATCCATCCCCTGTCAGTCCATCTTTTCCTCCCAAAGCGGAAACCGAATCCTCCTTTCTCCCGGCTCACAGCTTGGAGTCCTCCGGCGATGGAGGTCAGAGCTTCATTCCTCTTCCCTCCGTCCTCCCCCTCTCCTCCCTCCTGATAGTGCATGCTCTCCAGAGAGTGACCCCCGGGGAAGGGCGACAGCGGCTGGGCCACCAGGTCTCCTCTCTGGGCCCTCAGCAGCACCTCCTCTTCCCAGGACCTGCCCTCCTCCTCCTCCTCCTCCTCCTCTCCGGGCTCCAGCAGGTCTTGAGGCCACTCGGCCCAGGCGTCAGGCTGGACGGGCCAGTCGCCCCTGGAGTCTTCCAGAGCAGCCTGGCGGTGCAGCAGGGCAGACTCCAGCTCAGGTCCATCCACCGTGGGCAGGAGGGCGGTGGGGGAGTGGGGGTAGGAGGTGACGGTCCGTGGGGTGGGGCAGAGGAGGGCGAGGGAGAGGAGGGCGAGCTGTGAGGCACCGGGATGGAAAGAAAGTCTCATCTGGAAACAGAAAGATAAAAATAAAATTTATTTTATTCCATGTCACTTTTATCATTGTGTAAATTCATTTATCTACATCAATATTAGCTCAAAGCATACCAACGGTTCGTACCAAGCCCCCAGGAAGTGCGCCAGGCTTTGAAGCCAATTTCACATAGTGGCCAAATCGTGTAATTACAACTTCCGGGTCCGTCACTGGCCCCAAGAGACTTTTTCCCATAGACTTACATTGTGAAAGAGACGTCTGTAAATCAGCGGATAATTTTTTTTGAGGTACAACAACTGGCCCGTACGAACACTGAAATATCTCTTATTTAAATCATTACGTCCTAAAAGTGGTAAAATGCATAAACAGCCGAATCCAGAGTTATAGAGTCACTGCCACTCATGTGAGTGAGCCTGAGACCGAGCGGTTGGGAGGCGGAGCTAAAGGAAGCGCTAGTGCGCATGCTCTATGGGCCGAACAACGCGGACGCTATGCGGAGGATCCGGGTAATTTTATACCCAGGAAGTCGAACTTTTTTGGCTTTATGCGCCACTGAGCAACTTTCATAACTTTTCATACAGCTTTTTGAGAGTAAAATTCACAAGCAGTGCAAGCACTTTTCAAGTACTTTCAAGGTACTTAAACAAAAAAATTCCAGACTCTCAAAAGCCTTTTATCATCACATCTAAATTGTTATTAATGCTAGGAGACAACAAACTAATATGACAACAGGATCGTTTCAGTTTAATCAAAAGATTTTTGGTTTCCATGAGTGACAGTGTAGACGATGAAACACCAGATTATGTTGAAAATAAAGGATTTTTCAAGGAGTATATTCAAATTCAAGCATATTCCTAACCTTGAAAACATGACAGTCAAAATTAAGCGTTTTCCAAACTTTCAAGACTTTGTACGAACCCTGTAAACATCTAAACACTGGTCCCACTGCCAAACTTTCCACCAAATTTCACTCAAACCTGCTTCATAGTTTTTGAGATATCCTGCTAACAAACCTGTTAAAACACAAACACGTCCAAAATCATAAAATCTCTGCAGTGAAGGGGATGAATATGAATTACCTGCAAAAGAAACTCCTCTTTGACAGATTAAAATGTGAATTTTTAATCCAATTATACCTACTGTACTTTCAACTCAGCTACAATCACAATGCACCGAGTTAAAGAGGACAAAATACAAAAATAACACTGAAAATAATGATTTTTCTTCTTGAAGAGTAAAAAAAGAAAGTCAAACACTCAAAACTGAGAACCAAGAAAGTGAATCATCACCATCCGAACTTGTTGGTAAACGAACGAGTTTGTGTTCAACAAGGATTTTCTCGAATTATCGGTTAAATCTGAAAACGGTAAATTAAAGAAGAGACAGATGTGGTCTCGCCTTTGGGAGGATCATTGTGTTCACGACTCGATGCGGAGCTTCAACAAATCCAAACAAATCAGATATGCAAAGTGAGTCCGATGCAACTGAAGCCTCCTGTTAGAATAACAGTAATAATGTTTAACACATTAAAACCTCTGTGGCTCCTCCTGCAAAATCACATCACTGAGAAACTTGTAAAATACAAAGAACAAAATAAGAAATAAGTTACTTGTTAGTTGATATCTGTTAGAAGAAGAAGAGGGGAAAAAACAGAAGAAAATTCAGTTTAGTCGTGTCCCAAATTCACGTCTTACCTTGCGTTGCGGTCTAACTTCTTCTCCAACGTTCGTCGCCTCTGACCTTTTTAAAAACTGCCCGCCCTCCGTCCTCCCCCACCGCCATCAGGTCACAAGCTGCCGCCACCCATTGGTCCCCCGCCGCTCTGACGCACAGCGAGTCGGCGTCGGCCGTCACAACCTTCATTCTTTCAGCTGAGAGACCTCGGCCCACCTCGGCAACGAGGCCCAGAGAGTCGCCGCAATTAACGCCGCTTGATTGGGAGAGGCAATTCACCGAGAGGAAGCAGCCAATTCATTAAGATGTTTCTGAGCAGAGAGGGGCAGTTTGAGGTTTCTTTTGTCATCGTGGTCGCCATGAAGGTCGTCTCGCTGGGAAAACACAGACACACCTGAAAGAATGTCATTCAGGCTGTTTGGTTTCATTCATGACAGGATCCACAGAGCCGCAGGTCTCAGTGTTGGTTTCTGCCTTCAGGCTATTTTAAGACTGATGCTCGTTGTATTTGTTCAGGACACACATTATAAATGTTAGAGGAACAGGCTTAAAATGATCTTTTCCTTTTGTACCCACAGAGTTAACAGCTAAATGAGGCGATCAGACAAACTCATTTGGAAGAGAAAACGAAGGTAAAACACTAGTTTATAGGCCAACATCTGATTCCTGCTACATATAAACTGTAGTTTCAGAGTTACCTTACTATTGAACATGTCTGGTTTCCTGATTTCTCTCTGTAATCTGATTTTGAGCACGTAAATAGGACCGGGGCGATATCGATAACTATCACGACAAATTTCAAATAATTTCTTCTTTCAAGTTTACAGGCTGAGTTTTGCTTCTGAGTGAAAGTTGAAGAAACCAGGTGGGTAATTGTGGTTTTAAACTATTTCTTTATTGTCACAAAAAGCCAAAATATCTCCAAACTACTGAAGCTGAGTGACCTTTCTTGTTGACGACGGCTTCGTCCTGCTAAACGTTTGTTGGACACACACAATGCATTTTGGCAGAAACACTGAATGAAAACTCCACAGAGTAACTTTACTACATGAATTGTTTGACTTCTTATAAAAAGTCATAAGAACTGATGTCTTCGGTTTTCCTGTTTTGTCTCATCAACAAAAATATTCAGTTTTCAAACATAAGAGACAAAGAAAAGCAGAAAAATCCTCTCAACTATGAGATGATGGAAGTACACGATGTTTATCAAACTAACAGCCAGTTCATTCATTAATCAGCTCATCGTTTCAACTCTGGTGCACAAAGAGGAAACTTGGAGGAAATGTGGAAAACAGTCGATGGTTTATTAACCGTTCAGGCGTCACACAGAAAGAAGCAGAGAAGAGTCACAGTAGATGTGAGACTTTGTACAAATTTTACAAAGTTTGAGAAACATTGAGCGTGGAAGTTCATTCTTGATATTTGGAAACAAGGAAAAAAAACTTCAAGGTCCACATACAAAGCTTTTTCCTGAGCTTTTACCCGCATCTCACGGACTTCATCTGCAAATGGAGGTTGCGCAGTCAGGGTGATCATGTGACTTGAGCCTCTGTCACACGAGGCACAGTGTTGGTGAAAGCTCCCAAAAAAAGCTAGTAAGATGACCTTGAGTTAAGATTTTGTTTGATGGTGAACTTAGAAGAATATTGTTTCCACATTGTCATTAGTACTGCTACTAATGATTTGTGTTACTATTGATTAATCTATCTGTTGTTTTTTTAATTAGGGCTGGGCAATAATTCTTATGTTATCCTTCTGTACATTTCTCTTGTTCAAATAAAAACAAAAAGGGGCAATTAAATCATGTGCTTTTGCAGGTATTTGCCATATTGTGATACTGATATTTGAAAAAATCCTTATTAATAATGTAGCATTGATTTCGACTATATAGCCCAGCCCTGTGTCAACTGATTATAACAGTCAAGAAACCCAGAAGTTGTCTAAGTACAGCAGCGGTGTCAAACTAATTTTAGTTCCTGGGCCACATACGGTCCAATTTGACCTCAAGTGGGCCGGACCAGTAAAACCATTTCATAATAACCTATAAATAACAACACCTCCAAACGTTTCCCTTTCTTTTATGTAAAGAAGAACAAGTTCATTCTGAAAATGTTCACAATTAATGAACCATCCATTTACAAAACAGACGAAGAGCCTGAGACGTCTTCAGAAAAATAAGTGCAATTTCAACAATATGTCTCAGTTTTTCCACATTCAGTACGTCTACTGTCATTTCAGTGGATCTACGAAGGCACAAAACATTTAATCTACGACTAAAACAGACTGCTGCTTCCTCAAACCTGCCAACAGTTTGTGTATCTGCTGTGTTCTCAGTTGTCCTCGCAAGTTCTTGATTCATATTATATTCCTTGAGCGCTGAAAGGTGCTCTGAACACACCAAGCACACTGGCTCCCCAGTTTTTTAGTGAAGAAATAGGAACCGGTCCATCAGCGAGAGAGGAGCAGGAAAACCCAGTGGACAAATCAGGAATAGCATTATTAAGCACAGAATTAATGACTTCTCTGCAGTTTTCACACTTTGCAAAGTCATCCAGTGGGCCGGATTTGACCCTTTGGCAGGCCGGTTCTGGCCCGCGGGCCGTAGGTTTGACATTACCGGTCAGTTAGCCGTTGTAGTGCTGAAATGCTTAGTTTGATTGATTAACTTTGAGTCAAACAACAAGAGAGTTACAACCTTTGTTAAAGTTATAATCCTTAAGATTTTAAATTCAGCATTTTTCTGCAATTCAATGATTCACGTTCTGTAATAATTTCCTCTCTATATAATAGATTTGATTGTTAGCGGTGGAGTCGGCCATATTGCGTGTAATCCAGTGTTACTGTTTGTAATATTATCTCACTGATCAGCCTCCCTGCTCTCTCTCTGGCAGACGTATCAGAGCTGAAGTCTCATTTCCTACTGACTTCCTGTTGCTTCACATTAAAAGCTGAAATCTTGAGGATTATAACTCTCAGTGTAAGGACCCTCCACTAGCAGTAATGTGGCCTAAAAGAACTATCAGCATCAGCCTCTCCCTCTGCGCCTCCTCCTGCTTCTCCAAAGTCCTCATAGACCTCCAGAGAGGAGAAACACCCCGGTGCACTCTGGGAATCGTAGTCCAGGAAGAAGGCAGGGTTTTGCTGTTGATGTGACTGTTTGATGGCCGGACTCGCCGGCGGGTCGCTGAGCGGGGCGGTCAGCAGAGAGAGCTGCAGCTGGTCGATGGTGCTGGTGGAGAAGGGTTGTGATTGGTCGGGCGGGGAGCAGGCTGGGGACAGGGAGCCGGTCGCCACGGTTACGCCTCTCAGGGGAGCGGAGGGCGAGTTGACCTGAGAGTCGTCTGCGGTGAGGGAACGCCTCAGTTTGGCCCGAGCATTTTGAAACCACACCTGAGGGAGAGTGAGTGTGTGTTAAACTGAGATTTAAGGTGAGCCCCCTTCAGGTTCAGCAGACGAATGTTAAACAGAGTGAAGCTCACAAGACAAATTTCTGTGATCCAGTGTGTTTACCTAGCTTAGCACAAAGACTGGAAGTAAAGGGAAACTGTTAGCCTCCATGAAAGCTACAAACAATACAGCTTTCAAACTCTTATTGGCTCATGTCTCATCTGTAGAAATGTAAAAATGACACTTTGGACTTGGACTAAATCTTTAACATCAATGCCGTTGACGTATTTCGACTCTAACGTACAGAGCTGACACAATTAAAACCATATAATCAAACGCGTTTGACTCGTGTTTCGTACCTGCAGGACTCTCTTGGGCAGGCCGGTCTTGTGTGCGAGGCAGGTCCAGTCTTTACCGTCAGGATTGTGCTTCTGGGCAAAGTATGACTCCAGCGCTCTGAGCTGCTCGCTGCGGAAACACGTCCGAATTCGCTTGGTCCGCCTGCGGGTCCGCCCGGCCGTCACCCCGTCGTCCAATCGTGGCTCTGGACTGCTCACAGACTCCTCCCCTTCACCTGAGATCTGATTTTGAGCTGTCTCTCACACACATGCAGGAGTGTTTTGTTAGCTAGCTAAAAGTAACGCTTTTTTTAGCCTCTTTTAGCTCCTAGTTTTGTTTTTGCGGCACACTTCCTGCCTGGTTCAGCAGCAGGAAGCTGTCCTGCCAAAGTCCTCTGCTACTGTCAGCACGGATCTAAAGGAAATACAGAGTCAACAACAGCCAAGCACCGCTGCATCGATCATATTAAGGATTAAAATACCAGATCATAGACGCGTCTGTCTGCTGGAGGCATCACTGTCATTAAAAAAAACACGTGCGTCCGAGTCTCCGTAACCAGGGCAACGATGACGTTGAGTGACAGACACTCTTTTGGTTTTATTATTCATCATGTGTACGAAAATACGGGACGAATCGCGTCCCGTGTTGAATCCTTAACGTGGGACGATCCCGTATTATCCGGGACGGGTGGCAACCCTAAACCCGCTGTCCACTTCCTGCCCAGCAGACACACACGGTTAGAGACTAGCCGTGTGCTAACACGTTAGCCTAACAAACTTTATAAGGTGATAATGTGTCAGATGTGTGTGTTTGCAGCTTGGCCAATCAATGCAGCAACACACTCCTCGCTTGTTGGCATGTAAAGCAGCCTACATGTTCTCCACCACCCGCAACTGCAACACTTTGTCTTCGTCAGATTTTTTGACAAATCACTTCCAAGCTTCCTGGCGAATTATGCCCTCATTTGTATATAGTTAAACACGAAGAGGAGGAAGAGAAATGTCACCAGAATTTCATCTGGACAAAAAAAAAAGGTGTATTTCTCTATAAAAACAAAGGAATAAAACACACA
>LKNJ01005588.1:10369-52400 GCA_002120245.1 Maccullochella peelii
ACACAGACACACACACACACACACACACACACACACAGACACACACACAGACACACAGACACACACACACACACAGACAGCTCAGCGCTCACCTTCTTTCAGATTTGGTTGGGGCTCGCGATCATGTGACAGCGAGGCACTCCCGTCGTCACGGTAATGTGATTGACAGTAGAGGTTCTGGCCCTGCACGCAGTACAGGTTCCCTGGTATTAACTTCACATCACACTCCTGCAAAAACATGTTCATTATCATAAAAACATCTGCATTGAAGATGAGGATCATAAGTTGCTCATATCTCAAGCTGCTTCTTGGTGAGCTGCATATAGATATGTTTGTTCAGTGATGATGATGATGCACTTTATGTCTCGTAAAGCAGGAAGTTGTAATGATTGTAATCCTCAGAGAGAAAGTAATCCAATCCAGGGTGTGTTTTTAAAATAATAATATATATTAACAACTAAACTCTGAGCTACCTGGCAGGAGAAGCAGTGTGGATGGAAGGTCAGCTCACCAGACCTCATGACCAGAGCGGAAGCTGGGATTGGCTGGAAGCAGCGAGCACACTGACCGCCTCCAAACATCCTGACCGGGAAGAGAAATCAAGTCGGGAGATATCAGCAGATGCTGCGAAGGATACCGGGTTTAATCCTGTTCTGCTGTTAAAGGAAGATGTGGGGAAACACACTGATGACCTTCCTGACCTGCAGTAGTCCTGCTGGCAGTAGATGTTTCCGTCCCTCCAGTAGAGCGAGGGGTGTGTCTGCAGCTCGCAGTGACACTGGCTGCAGCGGAGGCAGACGCCGTGCCACACCCTGCCCGCAGCCAATAGGAAGAAGCGGTCGCACACCTGCTCGCCACAGCCGGCGCACATCATTGGCTCCTGGATTGACACGGCTGTCGGAGTCTGTCGCAGATTGACAGACAGATTTATTTTACATTGGTGATGATTCAAAAAACAGCGTTTCTGTAATGAATCCAGGTCTCTCAGTAGATTAACTTCCACCTTCTGACGCCGCTGAAAGGAATGAATCAATAAAGCAAAGGGGAAAAAAACATGATTGAATTAAAAGCTTATTTAATGTTTAATCCTGTTAGGAAGTTTACTTTGGACACCTTTAAAGAACAGTCTGTTTAAATTTGCCTTTGAGTAATTTTTAATTTATTTTAATTTATTTCTAGTTCAAATGAGCTCAAGCTTTAACATCTACAGCAATAAAATGCAACATACACATTAATGCCGCAGCAATATTAATCCAGAAACATCAGATTTAATAGAAAAACACTTTTACTGCACTACTTTTTTTGCTGATAATACTTTCACTTAAGTAAGGTTTTGGATGCAGGACTTCACTTGAAGTATTTTCACAGCGTGATATGAGTACTTTTACTTCAGTAAAGGATCTGAATACTTCCTCCACCTCTGTCATGCTCACATCGTCTGCAGCAGCACTCTCCTCCACCCCCGCCGGGCCGCCGCCCAGCTCCGCCCCCTCCGCCTCGTCACCAAGGTCACTGCTGTACAACAGGTCCTCGAGGGCTCGGTCGTCTGGCGACATCATGATTGTCCTGAGAAGGTGGGGGGGGGGGCAATTATCAGTCCACTTGGTAATCACAGCCCTCATTAGAGACCTGAAAACAGACTCATTTAAAGTCTCTATTAATAAACAACAACACAGACGTCCGGACACAAACATGTCACACAAAACTCACGTCACATTTTAGGACTTTTCAACGACTTTCAAGGTTTTGGTGAAATGTACAGACTCACTAATAATTGGCTAAATTAATCACATCATCATTTACATTGGCTCCATGTCGCTTTTATAACGTATCACTAGTTTATAAAAGGCTGCGAACAGTTTAGCATCTCCATAACTAGTCAACCGTCTCTCCCTTTATACTTCAGGTCAGTGAACACATCAGCATGAAATGTACCAACAGTTTTCTGCCTTTTCTTATTAAATATCCGACCTGTTCCTGCACATGTGTGGTTCCCTCAGCTTGGACCTGCAGCAGCTGATGAGAACTTGTCGTTTAGGATCAATAATCAGGTACACAGATATCGTCAGCTAACGGCCCTTTAATTTGAAAATTTATTTGTATTCCCCATTATAATTCCCTTTTTTAAATGTAATTATTTTGATATATATATATATATATTTAACACATTATTTAAGTCTCTGTTTCTACAGTTGCCTGTTGTTTGAGGTTATGTCTGTTTTAAAAACCAAATAAAAAAAGAAACCCTTAAGACTTCCTATGAATTTTGCTTTTTAAGTATTTTTTCTTGTCCTGCTTAGTTTATTGAAATATGTTCTTTTTTACGCTGTTTTATTGTACTTTAAATTGTTCCTTGTGAACCTTTTAATTGAATTGATTTAATTTAATTTGAATGTTTTAAACATTTTAATGTAAAACATTTTGAGCTGCGTCTTATGTATGAAAGGTGTCGAGCAGATAAAGTTTATTATAATTATTTCTATTATTATTACACTCATATAGATATAGAGATTATTATTATTTTAAAAAATAAGTCCACAGACAAGAGAAATTAGGTTTAGGTTTTATTTTGCTGGGTATAAAACTCATTAATATATGTGATGTAGGTATTAAAATGTAATTCAAAGTAAAATGTGCAATGGGAAGAGATGTATAATGTACAATCAGCAACTATTTTGATAATTCATTTATCGTTTTGAGTCATATTTTTAAAGAAAACGTGCCAAAATTCTCTGCTACCAGACTAAAGCTACCTATAATGTTAATATTTGTTTTATATTATTGTAAACTGGATATCTTTGGACTGTTGGTCTGACAAAACAAGACATATGAAGACATGATGGACATTTTTCACCATTTTATAGACCAAACAATAGATAAATGAATCCAGAAAAGAATCTATAACAAAATGAATTAATAAATAAATCGATAAAGAACGATAAAGAATTAAACTACACTTAAAATTTTAGATCACGCTTGAGTCAATAAAGAGTCACATCATTCACCTTCGTTATCCAGGTAGACAGAGGAGGAGAAGAGCTCACCTGTCTTGTTGAGAGACACTGAGCGCGCTCTGTAGGAACTCTTCTCGCCTGCTCTGTGAAGTCCTGAATGTTTATCGTCTCACGCAGTCGACCACCTGAGCTCTCTCTCTTCTCCAGGTGTCCCTGCAGCCTCCTGGCTTGTGGTTTTAGGGACCAGCTTCCCTCCGTGAGCGCCGACCTGAGATCTGCTTCCGCCTCGTCCTCCACCAATCGCAGCCACGGCACCTGTCCCTCCCGCCTCGCCATCTGTCCCGGGTGACGTCCCGGCACACACCTGTAAACAAGAGGCCCAGGTGGCTCAGAGCGCAGGTAAGAACTGATCTGATTGGCCACCTGGTGAGCAGGCGGGTGGGGGGCTTCACCCGGGGGACCAATTAAAAAAAACAAAGGGTGTTTAAAAGGACATCTGGGATCTGCACTGGAGGCTGAAAAGACAATGGCTCGATCCCTCGGCTGCGTTTGGACCAAACTGGTTTCTTCCACGTGACGTTTTCTCCTGTTTAACCAAAGAATCCCGACACAAAGAGGCACAATGAGGTTAGATCTTCTCAAAATGAGACATCAGGTACATAATAAAAAATGGCACAATGTGCACACATTGTTAAAACATAAAATCTGGAACGTTTTCAAACTTTTTGGGATATATTTTATTTTCTCAGCACAGTGTTATTGTACTGTAAGTCCAACAGTTAAAGGTGATTTAAAGCAAACTCTGAACACCTGTGATGACCTGCCGAAAACAAAAGGGGGACAAATGTTTTTTTTCCCTCCAAGAAATTACAAACTATTGCAAAAGTGTAGCACAAAATCAAAATAACATAATTTTAGATTTGTCTCTCTAGTATTTAAATATACTGGTATGAATGAGATGATGAACTCATGTCAGATCAAACAGATGCAGAGAGCCGGTTGAACTGATTAAACGCTTCAGTATTAAAGTATCAGCAGGATAAATGTGCTTCCTGCGGTCAGCACTCACTCGTCCCTTCTTTCTTGACTCGTCTGGTCGGTTGGGGGGGGGCGGGGTGGCGTCGGAGAAAAACATGATGAGAAACGTCTCAGCCGCCTGGGAGGAAGAGGAGGAGGACACACAAGTAAAGAACAAAGACACAAGAGACATGATGCTTTTCTGATTAATTATTTTTAGCCATGCTAGCAGCACGTCTCCAGGGATGTCTGCCTCTCAGCGTCAGTCTGCCCACCGCTTTGGTTCAGACTGAAATATCTCAGCAACCATTGGATGGATTGACTTTTTGTTCAGACGTTCATGGTCCCCAGAGGATGAATCTTACCGACTGTGGCGACTCCCTGACTTTTCCTCTAGCGGCACCATGAGGTTGACAGAACTATCGGATGAATTGCCAGGACGTTTGGTTCAGATATTCGAGGTGCCAAGACAAGAAATCCTCACGACTTTGGTGAACCTCAGACTTTTCCTCCAGCGTCATTTTCCTCTGGACTGCTTCCTTCTTACCTACGGATCCTTACCTACCAAAATCACCTGAATCTTCGGGAGCTGGTCTCATTGGACGCATTTAAAGTGACTCTAAATGACTTGGAAGCAGGTACATCTGACTGTAGATGTGTTGGATGTTTTTAATGTTATTTATTTCTTAAAATTCTGTCATTTGTTCTTTGTTTTATGTCTGCAGCCTGCTTTTTGAGCCGCTGCCTGTCTTGGCCAGGACACTCTTGAAAAACAGATTTTTAATCTCAATGAGTCTTTTACTAAAAATAAAAAAATAAATCATCAGGTCAAAGTTTCACTTTGTCCAATACTTCGGTTCATGAGCAAAAACATGCAACGCTATTTTTTTAATACTATATTTATTTTTGATGAAAGCTGTGGCATATAACCATGAATGCAAAAGTCTGTAAAAACAACAAATATAAGAGGCACAAACATGGGGGCTAATCCAATCCAAGTACATTTACTTTGCAGATTCGGGTTATTAATATAAAATATAATCAACTAATAATAAATGATGATATTATTATAGATTACTGTAAGCTACCCAGTAATCAGCTTTACCAGCTGCAATATAAAGTGATGCTTGCACAAAATGCATCACTATTCATAATGAAGTATAATATAATACACATTATTCTGAAATGGGCCATTTTGCATAATGAGTACTTAATGTGCATTTTGATGCTAATACTTTACTAATACACTTTACTAAGTAACATTTTGAATGCAGGGCTTTTACTTATAACAGAGTACACTGTGGTAATACTTTATACCTTTAAGTATAAGTAGCAAGTTCCACCACTGCCTGTAATTAATTTAAATAACCTGCCGTATATTTCTGCTGCATGCTAGCACCTTAACTTGGCTTTAGCCCCCTAGCTAAGCTAGGTTTAACGCTAGCTTAACTTTTCATAGTGTTACATTAAATGACACTATAAACCTAATATTTTACTTCATGTTAACTCACTCTTAAGTTTCCAAACCCAATAAAATAATTTTAAACGTACCTGTGGAGTTCGAAGACGCCGTACAGCTTAGTTTTATTGAGAATACATAAAACAAAGTTAGCTAAAGTCAGCCGGCAGCTAAAGTCAGCCGGCAACTAAAGCTAGCCGGCAGCTAAAGCTAACCGGCAGCTAGCTAAAGTTAGCTGGCAGCTAGCTAAAGTTAACCGGCAGCTAAAGCTAACCGGCAGCTAGCTAAAGTTAACCGGCAGCTAAAGCTAACCGGCAGCTAGCTAAAGTTAGCCGGCAGGTACTGTTGGATTGCTGTGTAGAGTCAGAAGCAGTTAACCGGCAGCTAAAGCTAACCGGCAGCTAGCTAAAGTTAACCGGCAGCTAAAGCTAACCGGCAGCTAGCTAAAGTTAGCCGGCAGGTACTGTTGGATTGCTGTGTAGAGTCAGAAGCAAAACAGCTGGTAATAAAACAAATCTACCTAAAAACTGGAGACGGTCTTTCCAAGAAAAAACGACAGCATCAGTTGTTTCAGCAAAAAATGTTGTATGTTTCCGTTCAGTGTGTCAATAACCCTGTAATAGTAAAACATCCACTTACCTACAAATTATAAATGATATATTTACAGTTTAAAATACACACTAACATATATCATCATTATTGTCAAATATAAATCCTAAATAAATGCATATACTGTACATAACCACCCGCTTAATGTACCTCAAGTATTCTTGTTTCCAATTTACAGAAACACTTGACTTGTATAGACATTGAATGTTGCTTTTAATATTTATGTATACGCTTATTTTTTCACCTGCTTGTATGTACATAATAGTTCTATGTTTATCTTTGTTGTCCGTTTTTAGCCGCATGTCTGTTTCTTGCTGTAAATTGTACTGTGTGTGTTCCTCGGCCAATAAACCTGATTCAGATTCTGAATCTTCTTATGCCTCAATTAGCCGTAGCAATTATTTAATATTTTAGCTTAGGTAATAGATATTAATAGGTAATAGATTTTTCTTCTCACTCTGAGTCTGTATTATGTTGTCACAGATTATATTTTGTGTGAAATTTTTTTTTAAAAAGTACTGTACTTAAGTAAAGCACAAGTTCCTCACATGTGTACTTGAGTATTTCCATTGTATGCTACTTTACACTTCTACTCCACTACATTTATCTAATAACTTTAGTTACTCTGCCAAATCTAAATGATTAATACAAAATATAATCAACTTATAAAGTATGATGTACTTTTATAGATTTGCTACCCAGCAGTATATAAAGTAATACGCTCTACCTTTACCAACATTAAAGTCATGCTCACACATTAATGCATCCATAGTTCAAATCCAATGATACAATATAAATAACTGACATGTAGTGAGTATTTTATCAGCTGAGACCAACAAAAGCAACTATGCAGCTTTCATTTTCAATCGTTTTATTATCGTATTCTTTCAGGGGGCAACATAACAAGGAAAACAAAACACGGAGACATTTACAAAAAGACAAACGCTGAGAGGACGGTACAACCAAATCCCTCTGTCACTCACCTGCTCGTTTCCAGGGTTGTACCCATAGACTGTATACTGAGGGGCCACAGTGCATCTGATAAAGCTTATAGAGAACAGCAGGGGGCGCTGCAGAGCTTTAAAGCAGGGCTGAGTCAAAGCCTTAAGTTGTGGTTGCTGCGGTGAAATGAGGAGCTTCTGCAGGCTTCAAATCACAACCACAACCTCTGTTTGGTTGAATTTCAGGTGGATCCCAAATAGCAAAGACATTTTTGGATAACTTGCTCTTATCAGAGAACCACCTGTTTTACCTGTCAGGTAAAAAACTGTAAATCCTTCCCTTTCAGGTCTTAAAACAACAAATGAAAGCCCTCAGAATGAATTCAAAACATACATCAAGATTAAAACAGGGCTGTTAATTATACTGAATCAACTGATTCTGTATTTTACTGTAACTGGAAACTGTCTGTGTTCCACCGGCTGATATTTATTTACATCAAAGTGGCAGTTTTGTTCCACCGACCTGAAGACAAAAAATGGAATAAAGTGCCGCAAACGTCAGCTACATTTACAACCTGTAAAAGCGATCCTGTTTCAGATGTCTCAAAATGTCGGAGACCACAACCATCAGCATGGGTAGGAAATGTGTGTTTTTGTAATTTGGGTGAAGTGACCCTTTAAACACAGCAAGTCAGAGCAGCCCTGCTTTAAAGAAGAAAAGATAACAACTGTACAATCTACAGTAACATACTGATAACTGACCTCTATACAAATTTGAAAATACGTCTTCTGAAGTGTGTGTGTGTGTGTGTGTGTGTGTGTGTGTGTGTTTGCACATGTATTGACACACTGCTGTGCGTGCATGTGTTTAGCAGTTCATTATCCTCCGTCTCTCTCTCATCCTCTGGTCGGAGGACTGAAGGCTGCCGGTCTCATCTTCATCTCAGTGAACGGGATGGAAAAGTCTTTTCCTTTCCAGGTGGTCCAGATCACACCCTGACACACACACACACACACACATACACACACACACACACACACACACACACTGATGTCAGACAGGAAACTAAAGGTGCTTTCATTTGGTCCAAACCAAAGAGAACATTTATCCACAGTTCTGCTCCGGACAAACAAACCAAGAGGAGGAAACAGGAAGTCGTACAGACTGACAGGTAACTCATTCGCTGGACAGTGTTGCTGATGGACCCACATGGAGGAATCAAACCCTGGTGACCGTTACTGAACCTGATGTGTTGAATTATGTTTTCTGGTGTCACAAATAGTTCACAGGGAAATAACTGTCTCCCCGTCTATCTATCACTATCACAAATAGTGACGGACAGACAGAAACAAACAAAAAATGCAGATAATATTACAGTTTACGGGACAGTAACTGTGTGGACTTTGGTGCCCCGGTTTTTGCCTCTCAGGCAACACACACTTGAAGGCTTTCAGCTGTGTCTCAATTCAGGGGCCGCATCCTTCGAAGGCTGCATTTGAAGACCGAATGTGTAACAGCAGCGCGACAAGGCCGTCCCATTTCGAAGGCTCCTTCAAATGCGGCCGAGAAACGCAGCCTTCTACATAGACCAAATAATCTTGCATAAATAAATGTTTAACATCGCTTACACAGATTGGGAGATTGCTTTTTCAACATTTAATAGCAGTTCAATTCATGCTGAAATCACAGATCTGCTTTCATAAAATCCTGTGGTGGGTCGGTTTTTCTCCAACACCACAAACAAACCAGAGTTCAGCTCCTTTTCAGGCGGTCTCGGCCCGGTTGTTTGATTCCACACCAGCTCAAATGAACTGATCTAAACTGGCAAACACACCAGGGTTTGATTCAACCGAACTAAACAGGTCAGGTGTGAAAGCACCAGAGACCACACTTACATAGATGCTGTAACAGTGGCTGAGAGACGGAAAATGTCCTGATTTCCCTTCAATAGTCACCTGTAGCTACTTCATGGCTTACCAAAACATTGTGGGTTTAAAGTTACCGAACTAGTTTCTGTGATGAGGTCACCTGGTGTTTGACGGTGATGCCGTAGACGCCGTTGAGATTCGCCTCGTGGCAGTTCTTGTACCACCAGCCGCCTCGGTACGACATGGCACAGCGGGTGATCGACGACGACCGGTCCCGGTCTTTGGTGGTGAAGGTCCTGTTGTTGTGATAACTGAGAGAGTCACCTGAAACCAGGAACAGAGAGAAAGTCACTGGTTTCCTTCAAGAGATATTAACAGGAAGCAGTTTGATATTTTATACTAATTACCACACCTGTCCTTAACCTCATGACGTTTTCCATCGAGGTCAAGGAAAAGTGTTTAGGAAGCCCATATTTCCCTTTAACGCCTGCCGCTTCCTCTTTTCCTCTCACCTGCAGTGCCGCTGTATCCGCCCACAGTCAGTGTGTAGTTCCTCTTGGCGACCTCGAATGTCGAGTATCTAGCAAACACCGACTCGTCTCCGTCCCGCAGGTCGACGCGCAAACTCATCTTGGTCATCGCTGTCAGGTTGTGGAGGCTCTCGAGGCCTGAAGCAGCGGGAGATGAATCGGTTTCAGACAAACACGACTTCCTGTTTGGATTTACTTCAGATTCATGATTAAATAACCTTAATCAGTCTTTATTTGAACAACATGGTTTGAGCTTTACTGACTTTCTACACCAAAATACAACTTGTGGGTTTTGTTATAGCACCCAACAGCAGTGGTGAAATGTACCAAAGTACATTTAATCAAGTACTGTACTTAAGTAAAAGATCTGAGTACTTCCTCCACCGCTGACCAACATCTCCTACCACTTAACTGTCGATGCTTTGAACCTCAAACCCCAATATTACTTTTTGTTTGTTTGTTTCTCAAACTCAGGAGGTTCGGTGCCGATTTTTCCTAAAGGGACTAGTTCACGTCTCTGTCCCAGAATCCCCCTGCTGGCTCCAGTACTCGGGATTTTCTGGTCAGCAGCCCAGATAAACTGTTTCCTGCTAAATACATTAAAGTTGGACTCAGTGACAGAAGAAGACTGTGATGAAGATGAGAATCGTCCCCTGACTACAGGGCCCCTGTTCGGTGTCTCAGTTTTGTTTTAAACAACAGTTTCTCCATTTCCACGTTAACCTGATGCTTCTGTGTTTTCTGTGTCAGTCTTCTGAGAGAGTCAAAGGCTTGTTGTTGGTACATTTAATTTGTTCTCAGCACTTTGTAACACCTTTAAGAAAGATAAAAGTCTACAGATATAAGAGATTAATTAATACTTTAAGATCAACCATCGAAAGAAGTCTAAGACCTGTGTTTGGACTGTGAATTCTCAAAATGTTTCAGTATCATGGACAGTGTCTCTCTCACCCAGCCAAAACTCTCCGCTCAGATCCCCAAATCCTTCAACGTACTCCTTCCAACCTCTGAAGAAGTTCACCGAGCCGTCCTTCCTCCTCTGGAAGACCTGCAGACAGGAAACACACAGGAAATCCTTAATATAACCTGAGACTACAGGCTGAGGAACATTTCACTGATCCATTGATGTCCCCGTACCGTCCAGCCTCCTCCGTCTGTCTCCATGTCGCAGTAAACCATCATCGGCGTCCCGAGATTCTCCTTAGGGAAAACCTCCACCTCGCCTGACGTCCTGATGCCGTTCAGCAGCTCCTGAGAGCAGTCTGTGGGGAAGGGGAACCTCAGGGTGCCTGAGGAACAGGAAGTGGGACTTTAGCTGTCTACCAGTTAATCACCATGACAATAATGTAACATGTAAGCAGCTGTTACCGGTGGTGAAGTCAGTGGAGATGGCAGCAGTGTAACGTCCTCCTCCCACCGCCTGAAGCTGCACCATGTACTTCGACCCAGGGTGAAGTCTGGTCAGGTTGTACTCTGTTACCGAGGCGCCCACAGTCACTTCCTGTGGAGGAAGAAGGAAGCGGGAGGACAAGAGTTTTAATGGCCACTAATGTATTAAACCCATTTAAGACATATATGAAAAAACACATTTATCTGTGAAACAATCAGTCCATTAATCAGTTGACCCCTAGTTTGGGAACCACTGGACTAAACTAGCTAACTGTATATAAAGTGGTTAAAACAGTAGTAAATAGGCAGTAAGCAGTAAATATTGATGCATGAATATTAATATAATATCTAATAATATATCTGTCACAGGGGACATTTTACTGTAGAAACAGGACTTTTACTTTTAATACTTTAAGAAAATTTGGCAAATTTTACTTTTTTTTAGGATTTTAAATGCTTTATTTTTATAACTTTTTTATTTTTATTCATGTACTTTTACTGAAGTAAAGCATCCGAGTACTTCTTCCACCACTACCGATCACAGCTGATAACCACGAGGACGACAGTCGAGAATCTGCGTTTTTAAAAGTGACAAACGTCACGTAGCAAAACGAATCACTCTTCTCACCTTCATTGCCTGACCTTCGGTCTGATAGGTCAGTCTGTAGCTACCCACGGGATTTGAGGGTGGTTTCCATGACAACAAGGCGGTGCGAGGGGTCACATTGCTGGCCTGGAGGTCGCGTGGCCCGTCCCCATCTCTCCCAGAGCCTGCAGAGGAAGAGCAGAGTCATTCTTACTGTTTCTGCTTTATGACTGATTGCTGTTAATATTATGTTACTGCAGTTTACCAGCTCAACTTTTCTCCGCTACACATTCAGCCCAACACTTAACACTCAGACAACAGATAACCCTCAGCAGGCAGAGGGAAATTAAATAAAACACTAAACTGACAAAACAACAGGGCTCATGTTTTATATACTGTCACAATAATATGCTTTGATATCAGTGGTGGAGGAAGTATTCAGATCTTCTACTTCTACTGCACTGTAAAAATACTCTATTACAAGTTGAAGTCCCGCATTCAAAATGTTACTTAAATATAATCAGGAAAATGTACTTAATGTATTAAAGCAGTAAAATGTCATAAAAATGTAAAATGTTATATCTGACGTCATTAGATGATTATTCCTCATCATTCATGTAAAAGCAGGATTTTACTGTTTTAGGGACTGACTCTTCTGTGTGTGTGTGTGTGTGTGTGTGTGTGTGTGTGTGTGTGCTGACCACCGGTGGTGGTAAAGCGGGTGGTGGCCGGTGAGCTCTCCCGGCTGCCCAGCTGGCTGGTTACAGTGACGGTGTAGGTGGTGGATCCTTTCAGACCGCTCAGCTGCTGCTCTGCTGCGTTTCCAGACACTGTGACCCTCAATTCTGACCCTGAACAAACAAAAACAATTATATATATCCATATATACAGTATATATATATATATACACACACAGTATATATGCAGAAGAAACCCCACAGCATTACCTGTCCCAGAGCCATACACGATGGCGTATTTGTCAATGGCGGCCAACGCTGGACGCCACAATAACAAGGCCTTGGTGTCTGTGACGTTTACGGCCCGGAGGTCTGTAGGCGGGTCGGGGACTGACAGAGAGATAAAGACAGCGATATTTATTTGATTTGCACCAAAAATGGTAAAAACAGAACTCATAAAGAAAAGCGTCTTAAAATAAACAACTAAATGAAGGCAGAACAATGTTAGAGCATGCAAAAGAGGCCAAATAACTTCCACAAAGAAAGCACAGAGAGGATTTTACACAGTGAGACAGACTGTGTTTGGTTTGTCAGCAGTGATGGGAATCATCTGAAAATAAGAAAAACTGTTTTGACAGAACACTAACAGATCCAGGAGGAGACTCCCCTGAGACAGCAGATTGTTTCCAGATCAGCACCTGCTGCAGACGTTACGAAACATTTACATGCAGAAAGAAAACTCAAGAAAACATGCTGGTTTACATTAAAAACTCTTTATCTTTCTTGAAGTTAGTTTTACATAGTGTTCAAAACATCTCATAATTCTTGTTTTAAAGAAACTGGGTCTGGATTAAATCATACAGAGACATTTACACAGTAGAGATATTTCAGCTCTACGAGTCAAAGCATCAACTCAGCACAGTTTGTCATTTCTAGTTTAAAAAACACAGGAGGCCTAATATTTGTTCACTTATTATATTCTCATTGCGTTCAACATGAGCTCGGCTACGATCCAATAAAACAAAGTGAAAAAAGGGAAACCTGCAGTACTTACGTGTCGTGACGGTGTCTTTGATGGGATCGCTCTCGTCCAGCTCGAGGATGGAAATGACGCTGACCTCGTAAGAAGAACCAGGGGAGAGCTGCGATAGGTCGAGGGTGGCGTCGCCCGAGTCCACGGACACTGAGACCGGCTCACCTGCAGAGACGCACAAAGTCGGGCTTGTTTCTTTACCTTCCATCACTGACACTCTTATTGGTTAAAACAATGGGCCAGTGTGTCTGCACGCTCGGCTGTGTTCTGGAAGCAATGTGAGCTCAGCAGCACTTGGGTCAACTACGGGCCAGAACTGTGCCACTGTACTGGGACCAGTTCTTGTCAGGAGTCTGGCAACAAGGTGTGATGTATTGAAGCCGTTGACATTTTGGCTTCCTATCAAAGAGCAACTTTCAAAGGCTTTTTGAAGAGGAGACTGGTGAGTCTGCTACTGTGCACTTTCTTTGAAACACAGCTGATAAAACACAGGTCAAAACTACAAAAATTAAATCTGTACTGTAAAAATGAAACATGCTAGTTTGATCAAATTTCTATGGTCCCGATCCAAGTCCTCTAATATTGTATCTGACACATTGAAATAACTGCCGTAGCTACCTTATTTTCATGAGCTGCTTGAATACAGAAGGTCCTGATTCAAAAATATGAAGTTTAAATTATTGATCTGATATGAGTGAAAGATTAACTGGGAGGATGCGACTCCTGAAATTGACGTAAGGCGATCTAAAGAGAAGACGTCTCACTCTGTTGGAGCTGTTGGAACTACAAAAACACTCAGAGTGGAGCTTCTTCCCACATAAACAATCTTCACTTTAACCAAACAGCAGAAAAGTTTAATTTTGGCCTGCCATCAATGTAATTAACATTAATTAGTGACAGCTGATATGACCAGAATTATTATTATTTTGTATATCAAGACACTTGTTATGTTATATGTTATTATTGACCTGAGTGCCTTTTAATAAAACAGAAATATCAGTTCTCACCATCCTCTGTGTGGGTGTAGGTGACCTTGAAACCATCGATGGCAGTCTTGGGTTTGGTCCACGACACCGTCAGAGAGTTTTCCGTCACCTTACTGAAGACTATGTCGGTTGGGGGCTCCGGGCCTGAACAACACGAAGAATACCATGAGAGAGGTGGATGAAAGCCAGGAAGGAAAGGATGGAAGAGAAAGAAAAGGGGAAATGTACAGAAGAAACTGGACTGAATAGGAATAAGAAGAAGACAGGTGGAATAAAAGAGTAAAGAAGGTAAAAATAATAGTGTAGCAGAAGTCAGGAAAAGATATTTGAGTAGAGAGAAAAGACAAAAATGGCCACTAAAAGAGTGAAAACTGTGTACATTATTATTTATTCATCCACACATTTGCCGATGAGTTCATGTGTATATATGTACAGTGCACACATATATACAGTATACAGATCATATACAGACACACAGTAATTAATTATAACAAGTGAATGCAGATGACGGATCCTGGACAGCAGCGAAGGAAATAATGATGAAATTTAACAGTTAGCTGGTCGATCAAACCTGAAAATAAAAGCGTGGCAGGAATGAAGGACGTCAAAACAAAAGGAAGAAAAGTGGACAATTTTACAGGACGAATGAAAACAAATACATTCAGATATTAATTCAACACAGTCAGAAGAGCTGAAAGTGAAGATTCACATTTAAAGCGTTGGAAATTTATCTTGTGGACAGATTTTCAACCTCACTATGGTGTGAATGATTTTATTACGTCAAAACTCTTAAAAATAGGAGAAAACTCTGAGGAGGTCTGGGCATCACTAAACTAATTTATCGACACAGTTTTTTCAAGCGTCCTGAAATGCATTTCTTGATCCATTCCTTTGTTAATATCTTAATATATTTACACATTTGTATTACAAAGGAGTACTAGACATTTCTTTGTTAAATAAATAAGTTAAATATGTACCATACTGCCAATCTATACAGTACTGACATATGTTGTTTTATGATACCCAGACCCATTAAAGGGAAAAAAAATCCACTTTAAATTTTGATATGTTCTTTGATTTATTTTTCTTGTAAACTAGCAGGATTAAAAGGTGCAGACAGACCAAACGAACAGAGACCAGCTGTGGTCTTACCCTGGTTTGGGTGAGAGGTGAAGGGGTGTCAGTGAAGCTGGCTGTTAGCTTAATCCTGAATGAGAGAAGACCAGAGCAGCAGTGAATGAACTGTGTTGTTATGTTGTTACTGTTGTTTGCTTTTTAAACTCTCATTTGATGTCAACTCAGTTAAAAAACTGTGTCACTAAAGAGCCACCGGACAGTTCTCAGTACGCTGCCATTCTGCAGTCCTGGAAGTATTTTTTAATCAATGTGGCTTGTAGCTGTGTTTGTGCGTTTGCTGCCAACAATTTTTGCAATATCTGCAATATGTGTGTGTTGCAACTTGAAAACGCAATACAGCTTTACTTTGCGCCACACTGTAGAGAGCTGAAGTCACGATGTCACTTCCTGTCTAGCCTTACTGAAGAAATGAATTATGTTCCTGGAGTTTACTTTCCATATCAGCTTTACTACAACACTTGCTATTAGAAACTGAAACCTTTGTGGTTTGTAACATAGTTAAACAACAATTACTTTATGAGCACAGAACTACTGTGCTGCAGCGAGGGTACTTGGTTTGGTCCATATCCATAAATTCACCAAAGCTCTCTTCTAAAGTCATTTTTCAAGCTGTAATCTCTGCTGTCTAAAAACTTCCAGAGCTTTCAGTCCTCTCTGTCCCGCTCAAGGACTCGAGCCATGTTGTTTAACCCACAAAGGTCTAGGGCTTATAGGAAATATTTGTTAAAGGCTGCTAAAAAACAGACATTTTAAATGACCGTCCTTATTTAAACATTTAAAACGAGCCACACAACATACGGGTGCAGAAAGGCTATCTTCCAAGGCTGGATGTTTAGTTATTAGTGTTGTTACAAATGTCAATGGGATTTTGAATGAGGTTTAGCCATTTCTGGAACAAAATCTGGTTTCACTTCGGCTCTCTAATATGGACATCACACTACCTCCTGCATTGTGTGTCTTGTGTCTTGGCAATAGACATAGACCATGCATTGCAGAACTGTCCATTTCAAGGTTTTTGGGTTTTCAAAGATGTGATAAGCTGATGATAAACTGACCTGCGTCGGCTTCCTTTTTTATTTCTGGTAGTATTGACATATGATTGGTGAATTGCTGCATATTTGCATGAAATCTGCTCAATATTTGGATGGAAACTTACTGGATGCTTAATTTCCTTATAGCAGTAAAAACTACTCAGGACCCAGTAAGTATAGAACTTGAGAATCAATCAAAGATTAATCTCCAGGTTAGTTAAACTGAACTGTTTGCAAATTAACAAAGTTAGCCAACACGCTAAAGGCAACTGATGCTAGTTTTAACATTCAACTACAAGCCACTACAAACTAGGTACATTAGCTAGTGCACAACTTAGCTAGCAAACAATGTGACAAGCTGTGTCAATGCACATCTGAGGTTTGACATCAAATAACTGAGTGTTTCTTTATGGTTGAGAGAGCGTTGATTATTATAATATATGACTGCTAATTCATGAATATGAGTATTTCATATAATCATGAAAGCTGACAAATGAGTGCACAAATATAGCATTAACACAAAACACAACAGCTTAATGGACATTTTGAACATCAAGATCTACTGAAAACAAACAAAACAGGTTATGTCATAACTGAACAAGTGATTAAATGAGAAATACAATGGGGTGAAACTGTAAATCACAAGCTTACAGTTTTCAAGAGCACCACAGCACTTGAGCTCTTGAAATGAACATGGAGGAAGCATTTAGTGGGTGAGCAACCATTTCCAGACATACTCAAGACAAGTGACAGTTAGTTAACAAATTATTTTTTGTTTAAATCAGCATAAGACACGTGGTGCAGTAAAGATATAAGATGTGTGCGTGAACAGTTTTTCATTCTAAGGTAATGGTGGTGCGAGATGAAAAGAGCAAGTTTTCTGTAGAGGAGATCACAACATTCACAGTAATGTTGTAGCATTGTGCAGTAGTAATTCATGTTCTTCTACTGTCACAATGGCTTGTACCTGTACTGATGACAAGCTTGTGCAGTCTGGATAGAAGACCAGGACCCTTTCCAAGCAAGGTCACGGTGTACTCGGTCTGAGGAGGAAGATTCTCAAACTGGAAGGCACGAGCTGAACCAGGAAGAACTTTTTTGAAGGTTTTGTCAATTCCTGTTAGAGGTTTGGCTGTTGTGCTGCTTTGGATCCTTGAAACTTGTGTAAAGACATTGTCAGGTACTCTGTTTTCATCTTCACTGCTTCCATTTTCTGATTCTGCTTCTTTGGTTGGTTGATGCTTTGTTTCCTCCTCTTCGTTGCGACCCCCTTTCTCAGAGTCTTCTCGTTCTTCTTCCTGATCTTTCTTGCTTTCCTTCTGCTGTGGCCCTTCATTTTTCCCAGCGTCTTTCCCTGTCACTACAAAGTTTTTGTACTTCCCTTCCGGTGAGTCCCATATGAGCGTAAATCCATCCGAGGTCCGGTTTGTCACTCCCACATAGTTCAGAGGTTCCCTTGGGACTCCGGAAGAAGAAACATTTGATCCCATCAATGGTTTGGAATCAGCACTTCTTGTCTGTTCAGTTTTACGGTCAAACAACCTTTTTGCAGTATTATTTGTTTTTGTATCCTCACTCCTTTGGCTCCCACTGATGTAGTGTCTCATCTGGGTATTTCTTGTTAGTGGTTGTCTCTTTGGAAGTGTGACTGGTCTTGGGGATCCATGTCTTGAATCGGAGGAAGTTTGTTTGATAGTTGGCCTTGTAGCACCAGTATTATTGCCAGCATCGACTCTCTCTTTATGGATGTCAGAGTAAGAATCAGGGATTCTAGTTTCTTCTTCCCCAGATCTGGTAGTTTGGATTGGCACACTGTACCCCCCTTCTAATTTGTTAGTCTGTGGCCTGAGGGTAGTGTCATGGCCATCCATCTGGGCACTTGGAATTACCTCTGCAGTGTCTTGTTCTCCTGATTGTCTTATTTGGACTCTTTGGGTAGGCATGGGGACATCCTGCACTTCT
Organism: Maccullochella peelii; assembly: GCA_002120245.1. NCBI lineage: Eukaryota > Metazoa > Chordata > Actinopteri > Centrarchiformes > Percichthyidae > Maccullochella > Maccullochella peelii. The sequence continues at coordinate 28,550 of LKNJ01005588.1, forward strand.
GGTTGGTTATCTGGGATTTCAGGGGTACTATTCTTTTCTAATTGGCTAATTTTACTTCCAACAGCAATGCTGCTGCCTCCAATTAGCTTTCTGTTTGGAAAGGGCTTGCGCACAGGACCTCTATGTGGATGTTGAGATGGTCTCAGGTTTGTACGGGTTTGGTTTTGAAAACCATGAAGTTGCGGGTGACGGAAGTAACCATGTTTGGTGGTTGGGCGATGTGAGGAAGGCACTCCACTTCTTCTGAGGGTCTGATTGAACTCAGTGGACATGCTTGTCGTGGACATTCTTGTCCCAACTCTGTCTTCATTCTCCTCTCCTATTGGCCCTGTACCTTCAGCTGGATAGGAGTCTTTGGAAACAGGAGGAGAAGAAGTGGCTGGCAGTTCAGTGGAAGATACCTGCTCTTTCCTTGTTTCTGGTACAGGATTTAAAGGTTGAGAGGGGGGAGGCAGCAGCCTCAAATTTGGACGAGTTCGGTTCTGAAGAGGTCCAAAGTTTGGACGATGTGGGCGATGCAGGTATCCAACCTTTAGACGACGGCCTGGGATTCTTCCTCTTTCTGTTGGCATCTTTTTCTGGTTTTGTTCAACTCCAGAGGATGCAGGTGTAGTTGCCCCATCTACATCTCCACTCGTATCCCTCACTGGTGCATTTACCTCAACTGAGGATGATTCCTCTGAAGCAGATAGTGAAGAAATGAATTCACTTGTAGATGTATGTCTGGTCTCTGTCTCTCTGCTAGGGGTGATGTTAAAACGACTAGGGGACTGCTGAGGAACTCTCAAATTTAGATGGGTTTTGTTCTGAAACAATCCATAGTTTAGGCGTGACCGACGTACAAGTCCAGATTTTGCAGGTGTGCGGCGGAAAACAGGTATGCCACCTTTTCCAGAGGGTGGTAGCTTTTTGTCTTCAGGTGATGCAGCATCAGTCATACTTTTGCTGTTATCAACATCTGGTTCATTGCTTCCATCTGAACCCGATTTATCTGAGCTGGAAAGGGATGATGAAGGTGACGGTAATAATGATGGTAGTGATGATGGTGGTGGTGATGATGGTGATGATGATGAAGGTGATGAAATTAAATATGTTAGTGATGATGATGGCGCTTCTGTTGATGAAAATGAAACTAGTGAAGGTGCTAAAGGGGATGAGGATGATGATGGTGCAGCTGATGACTGTGATGATGATGAATTTGAGTTTGATGAACGTGATGATGATTGAGAGGTTGATGAAGATGAAGACGAGGATGAGAATGACGACAGGTGAACAGAAAATGTTGTGATATTCAAGTTGTCATAAGTGTCCGTCAGAAGTTTATGTAAAGGATCTGGTGAATAGTCCAGGTCTGTCTCTGCAGACGAGGGTTTTAAATCAAGAGTATCATCTGTTTCAGAGGAACTTTGATATGAGCCAGGTGTCTTTCCTACCACCACTGTACCACCCCCTCTACACCCGCTGCCTCTGTCCTTATGGGGTAATCTGATGTGTGTCACTTTAACTTTGTTCATACATTTCTTCTCTTGGCTTTGAACAGTCCCAGTTTCTGAAGACACAGGAGTGGTTTCGTTTCCATGGCCTGCCATGCCAACATCTGGTTGCTCTTTGGAGCCAACAGCAACAGTTGGTTCCTCCGAGCTACTTTGTCTGTTTGTATCTGAATCAGTCCCAGACATTATAGCTGGATTTTTGTCATCCCTCCTCTCAGTGCTTGATGCCTCTACACGTGGGTCTGTCACACTCAAAGCTATTGTCTTGTCTCTGATGGTGGGGGTTCCTGGTTTAGGTTTCTTGGGTAATATTACCTCCTTCTTCCCAACTGGGGTTTTTTTCATTAGTCCTGGGCCAACCTTTCTCCCTCCAGGCACAACTCTGGTTGCGTTGAAACGGAAAGGGCCTGGGAAATTTGGCTTCCTGGACAATGTGGGCCTTTCAGCAAGTTTGGACCTGGTGCCATTTATTGCCACCTTTCTGATGACCAGAGGTTTAGTTCTTGCAATCACAGAGGCTGTGGAGTCTTTGGTAGGTCCATCGATACCTCCAACTTTTACAGAGTCATCCTCACTCTCATCCTCCCTCCTCCCCTGTAGGTCAAAGACTTGCTTGTCAGGCGATGGGTTAAACTCTCTGTCGCCAGCCTCTTGTCCAGGTGCTAGTGTGACCTGCATTGTCAAAGCTGCCATGGTAGCCCTTGGTGATGTCTTCCCTAAAGATGTAAAGGGAGTGAGCATTTGGATTTAATGTTATGGTCATCATATGCTGTTGTTGTTGTTAAGAAGAGATCATGTCTAATAATGGAAGAAGAGCAGTTTTAATATTCATTGTGATACTTTTCAGGAAACCTGATTTACAGTAGTTTGTCAGTTAATACACAAGAACAAACAAACAACTTAGGGTAGTGGTATCCATGTAGAACCTGCAAGGAGAAAATTTAAATATAATTAATGTTATTTTTGGACAGAGGAATTCAACATGCTTGGTGTCTGTGTCACTGTTGAGAGGGAAATATCATGACCGAGTTCATGGAGCAGTTTAAGGAATACTTTCTTCTGAAACTCATTTTTCTCCTGGAGGTTTGAGGCTGCACCTCGCTTCATTAACTTTTACAGTAACATTTCTCCACACTGTAATGCGTTTTATACGATGTGTTGCATTGACTAATGAGGCGTCTGGACGCATAAAGTTTCGCTTGCTTTCACTTAGCTGGAGCAAGTCTGTTCACACCTGAATACAGTCTGGACAAGAAACATTTGACTTGCTCACACTTAGCACAAACAAGGCAGAAGCATTTATCCATGCAGCTTATGCTGAATATTATCTATTTTTCACACCGTGTGCCTCCTATCTATCTCTGTCTCTTTGTCCTATTTCTAACTTTTGCCTTAATGTTCTGGTTTCTCCTGTGAAGTTTGAGTTTTTACATTTTCAGACAAGTTGAAGGGTGAGTTATACCCAGTTTCTGATGGCCTGTGTAACGTATTTCACTGCCACAGAGGACATAAATTCCCAGAGTGAAAATGTATGAAAAAGTATGTGACGTATAAATAGGAAGACAGAAGAACTAGCTGCACCTGAAAACATACTGTGTGTGGGATTTACATTCTGCTTTACTGGAAGTATTTTACGTTTCACTTTTACGAGAGAAAAGGTTTCAAGGGTCAGGACTATCTTACCCCTGGACTAATAGGTGAAACTTGAAACAACAGTTCCTGTCTGAAAAGGGGAGGTCATCTTCAGCGTTGTCTTAAATCTAATCAAATGAAAATAAAATTTCATTGACCTCAATAGTTCATGAAAACTTGTCTTTGGTCCTACTCACCGGGGGTAACCTGAGTGGTTGCTGGTTCACTCCGACTTGTGCCCTTCTCCGCCACAAGTATGATGTCATACAAACGCCCCGCCTCCAGCTGCTGGATGTGGGCGGAGTCTTGGCCGGCCGGGATGGTCATTTCTTGACTCCTCCCTGCTCCGTCGTTGGGTGTGACGGTCAAACGGTACCTGTCAATCTCACCCTGCGACTGCTCCCATTGGACCACCGCAGACGTCGAGGTCGTTTTGGCGACTTGGATGTTGGTGGGACCCGACATGTCTGAGGACGAAGACGACGAAGAAGAAAAAGACACAATTTACAGTTTTTACAGCCTCTATTCTACCAGGTAACGTGTAGCTGTGGGAGTGATTCCACGGGGGAAAGCGGGAACACAAACCACTCACACTTTTTCAGCCTTAAATTTACCTTGGCTCAGCACATTTCCTCCTCTTTACTTTCCTAATGTCACAGTTTAGGAAACACACTCCTGCAACCTCAGTCTTCCTGTGTGCAGTTGCCCGCTGGGCAGCCTCCCTGCAGCTGCCACAGATTACATCTTTCACAGGAAGGGCAGCGAGAGGGAAATGTTTAAACTCTCTCTGCCAGTTTGGCGGTATGAGCCGCTCGCATCGGCCAATATGTTGGTCAGAAGCTCCGTCTTCTGACCCATACACTTGAAACTGCACTTTTACAGGGACATTTTTTACGTTTGTAAGCCATACTGTCAACTGCAATATATTTAAGATTTCAGTGTCTGCCATATTTGATGAATGATTGAGGGTGTAGTATATATTTTGAGCTGCTTATCAATGTCCTTCATTGGGAATATATTTAATGTTTTCAGTTTTAAATTTTTAGTTACACCCACAACACCACTTACAGTGCATCCGGAAAGTATTCACAGCGCTTCACGTTTTCCCACATTCTGTCATGTTACAGCCTTATTCCAAAATGGAATAAATTCATTTCTGTCCTCAAAATTCTACACACAATACCCCATAATGACAAAGTGAACAACGTTTTTTAGAGAGTTTTGCAAATTTATTAAAAATAAAAAACTAAGAAATCACATGTACATAAGTATTCACAGCCTTTGCTCAATACTTTGTTGATGCACCTTTGGCAGCAATTACAGCCTCAAGTCTTTTTGAATATGATGCCACAAGCTTGGCACACCTATCTTTGGGCAGTTTCGCCCATTCCTCTTTGCAGCACCTCTCAAGCTCCATCAGGTTGGATGGGAAGCGTCGGTGCACAGCCATTTTCAGATCTCTCCAGAGATGTTCAATCGGATTCAAGTCTGGGCCACTCAAGGACATCCACAGAGTTGTCCTGAAGCCACTCCTTTGATATCTTGGCTGCGTGCTTAGGGTCGTTGTCCTGCTGAAACATGAAGCGTCGCCCCAGTCTGAAGTCAAGAGCGCTCTGGAGCAGGTTTTCATCCAGGATGTCTCTGTACTTAGCTGCATTCATCTTTCCCTCTATCCTGACTAGTCTCCCAGTTCCTGCCGCTGAAAAACATCCCCACAGCATGATGCTGCCACCACCATGCTTCACTGTAGGGATGGTATTGGCCTGATGATGAGCGGTGCCTGGTTTCCTCCAAACATGACGCCTGGCATTCACGCCAAAGAGTTCAATCTTTGTCTCATCAGACCAGAGAATTTTGTTTCTCATGGTCTGAGAGTCCTTTAGGTGCATTTTGGCAAACTCCAGGCGGGCTGCAATGTGCTTTTTACTAAGGAGTGGCTTCCGTCTGGCCACTCTACCATACAGGCCTGATTGGTGGATTGCTGCAGAGATGGTTGTCCTTCTGGAAGGTTCTCCTCTCTCCACAGAGGAATGCTGTAGCTCTGACAGAGTGACCATCGGGTTCTTGGTCACCTCCCTGACTAGGGCCCTTCTCCCCCGATCGCTCAGTTTAGACGGCCGGCCAGCTCTAGGAAGAGTCCTGGTGGTTCCGAACTTCTTCCATTTACGGATGATGGAGGCCACTGTGCTCATTGGGACCTTCAAGGCAGCAGATATTTTTCTGTACCCATCCCCAGATTTGTGCCTTGACACAATCCTGTCTCGGAGGTCTACAGACAATTCCTTTGACTTCATGCTTGGTTTGTGCTCTGACATGCACTGTCAAGTGTGGGACCTTATATAGACAGGTGTGTGCCTTTCCAAATCATGTCCGATCAACTGAATTTACCACAGGTGGACTCCAATTAAGCTGTAGGAACATCTCAAGGATGATCAGTGGAAACAGGATGGACCTGAGCTCAATTTTGAGCTTCATGGCAAAGGCTGTGAATACTTATGTACATGTGATTTCTTAGTTTTTTATTTTTAATAAATTTGCAAAACTCTCTAAAAAACGTTTTTCACTTTGTCATTATGGGGTATTGTGTGTAGAATTTTGAGGACAGAAATGAATTTATTCCATTTTGGAATAAGGCTGTAACATGACAGAATGTGGAAAACGTGAAGCGCTGTGAATACTTTCCGGATGCACTGTAAATACATCATTACTGTGAACCAGCCAATGAACTACACTTTAAGGACACTGACTGACCACAAGACATTCTATATTCTTTATATCTCTATATATTGTATATCTCTTGTTATTTGGGTAATTTAAACTTTTATCCAGGTGTTAGAAAACAATTTCTGTCGTTCAAATTACCCGGAAAGAGAAATACAGGATTGTGTATCTGTTAAATATGACATTAAATATAGACAGCTTACAGGTCATGAATTCGGTGGAGCTCTTGCCTCCCCTCCTGCCGTCGATCTCTCCGGTGATGCTGACGGTGTACTCCTGACCGGCTGCCAGGCCCGTCTGGGTGAAGGTGGTCAGGCTGCCCTCCACCTGCACAGGTATCTGCTGGTCGCTCTCCTTCTGTTTGGGCCGGACAAAAAAATGAGACTCAGTAAAAGTTGAAACGGGGTTCTCCGTGCATCTTCCAAGCAGTATGCAGCTGAATCAGTTTGAGGACAGCAAACTGACTGATTTTCAGCCTTTAATTGGATAACTGTTTCAACACTACTGTGTCTTCATCCACCTGGACAAAGACATGAGGCAAACACATATAAAGTCGACCTGGAACAGGTGTACAATTGTCAGCGGATAATTGGTTGAACAGGATTTCAGATCTATTGGATAATGGATTCAAGGGGTGGAGAAACAACGAAACACAAATATATCTTAAAGATGCAAAGACAGAAGTACAGAAAGTACAAGTACTGCATCCATCAGGTGTAATAAATTAGATTAGAGGAAACATGACAAATTCACTTCTTAGATTCATAACAAATCATGTTACTATGCTGCAAGTCGATCTTTAAAATTAATATATATCCAAAAATAAACAATCAGTTATCTAGACCAATTATAATTGTGAATTTACTTTATATAGTTAAAATAAGTTTAGTTTATCAAATCAGGTTAAAGTTATTCATGGAGGTTAAAACATAAAAAAACAAATACATGGACTCAATTATACTTGAATCAAATAACTTTTTGTTGTTAGTTTTAGTGGCTTCCACCTCACAGAGGCCGTTAAATAGCTGCTGCCAGGAGCTAAAATGATGAATTGTTTACTTACGAGGCTGCTGGTATAAAGACATCTCACTGGTGGAAGAGGTTAAAGTGTTTATGAAACGCGTGACTTGTCATTTTAAACTCCTCTCAGGGTTTTGTGATCTGATCCACCAGCACTTGAAAACGATCCAGTTTAAATGGTGAAACGACCAGTAGAGGGAGTGTATTCTCCTGTTTCCTCCCCCACTGACGCTCATTATTAACTCCAATAAATCTCTAAACTGTTTGTTGATTTAAGTTGTGAGCTGACTTTAAGTTCAGCCAGCTGAGGGAACAAACACATTCCCAGTAATAAAAAAATGTAATAAAAATAAAGATGTAATCAGCACAAAGAGCCTGATCAGACTGAGTGGAAACACTGTGCTGTCTGCAGGCATCGACATGTGTGTGGGCAAAGAGACTGCTGTATTTTTACTTTCTGGAGTTTCCAAAATCAAAATGCACCGAAGCAGAACCGAAACAATCCTGAGGGAAACGACGACGGCACTGAAACTCCTCTTGTTTATGTGAGTGAATGTTGACTTTATACATTCAGTGATTGTTGGGACCATGAAGCCGATTTAAAATCTAAAAATAGTTGATGCATCTGTATTAACAGTGAAAAGAAAAATCAAAGGAGCGCTCACAGGAAGTCCAAAAGACAATTAATGTTTACAAATGGCTTTTTTAAAATTGGAATTTCACCCAAATGTTTTTATGTGACTAATTTTTTAAAATCTTATTTTTAAATATTCAAATTAAACACTGATTCGTGGATTCTTTTTCTATAAGAACCTAAGATAAGCCTGCTGCTGTCAATCAAACACAGACAGGGACACGCCCCTCCAGCCGGCTGAGACTAAAAGGAGCATTTCTGACAGTTTTTATTCTTTTTAATAATAAAATCTGAAAAGAAATATGCTTATTCACTTCCCGAGGAAGCCGCTGGGCCTGACCAAGAAGAAATAGTCCGGCACATGACCTTCCATAAAACCACAACTTCGACTTTTGTAAATTAAACAAACAAGGTGTTATTTAGTGACCTTTAGAGCTGCTGGTAGGTGGCTATTGTTAGTTTTGGACAGAACCAGGCTAGCTGTTTCCTCCTGTTTCCAGTCTTTATGCTAAGCTAAGCTAACCAGCTGCTGGCTGCAGCTTCATATTTAGCTACAGACACGAGAGCGGGATCAATCGACTCATCTAACTCTCAGCAAGAAAGTGAATATGTGTATTTACCAAAATGTCAAACTATTCCTTTAAGACTTACAAACTGTTTTGGGCTTGTTGTTTTAACTGATAGGTGTATTGATCTGTCACAGACAATCTCCAGGCTTAAAAACAGTGCGTCACAATTAGTGTCACCACAGAGTCTGTAACAACATAATCAGAGATACAAGAATCTAATTTCTGTGTTCAGTGTTTGTTCTTTAGTTTACTCATTCCCAAAATTTAAGTCAGGATCATTTCACGCTGCACAAAGTTCTTATTATTCACTTTATCTCTTGGAAACCCCGAAACCAACCATGAATTAAAAGCTAAGGCTCACTCAACAATTATCCTCAGCTGGGAGTGCTGCGCTGACGTTTCTTTGACTTCCTAATGAATGGATACTGTGTTGTAGAGTAAATGGACCACTGCTGGTTGCCATGCTGGTTACTATGTTGGCTGCCTGGCGATGGAGCTCCGGAGGTCATCCTGGATTAGAGTCCGCGTGTCAAAAAGGCTTTCATCCGTTTCCATATGAATGAGGGTGACGTCATTAAAACTGACCCACCAATAAATTCATGATATGCTTGAAAACAAAGTCGAGGCTCTGTGGCGTCTCCGCGGGGCGTTCAGGGACGACGATGTTTGGTTCTAACTGGGCCACCGAGTGACTCTCAGTCTGCAGGTTTATGATGGAAAAGAAGATTCTCCTCAAGGACCGTTTCCCCTGTTTGGTTCCTTTTATTGCAAAAGTGTCACCACATTTAGGATTTGAACGAATGCTTGAACACTGACCACTGATTTATTCTCAGGAGTTTGGATCCGATGATTCATAACACAGAAAACTGGAGTCCAAAATAAAACTGCAATTTAGTTCTGAATTATTCAGATAACCACTGCCGGGCCACTCTGCTGCTTGTACCGAGGGTTGATTCATCGTCTCCACTTCCTGCCACTGAAGCGGTCATCCTGGACGGGTCCATACAGAACGAACGAGGCGTCGTTAACTGGAGACTTTATGAGGCATAAAAACTAAAGTGCAGCTCATTAGTGGTGGAAAGTAACTGAGTACATTTACTCAAGTACAGATACATTTAGTTACTTTGCAGATGAATAAAACAAAAATATAATCAACAAATAAATGGCGATGCATTATTTTGGATAAATATAAGATGTTATCGACCCCTTGGTGAAATTCACAAGCTACCCTGCAGTACATAAAGTTTCATTCTGGATCCATCTGCTGATTACTTCATCTGTTATTAATCGACTGATTTAATTGATTGAACAGTACAAAAGTGAACATCTTCTTAAGTTTTAAGACGGTCGGACAAAACAAGTCATCGTCAGCTTGGGCTCTGGGGAATGTGTGAGGGGCAATTTCTGAAAATGTACTTATTTGAACGTGATTAGTCACAAAATAAGCAATAAAATAATAATTACTTGCAGCCCCACAACTCTGCCCCGATGTGTTAGTGTGCTGCTGTTGAAGAGGAAACGTAAAGATCAGTTTTAAGACGGCAGATTGACAACGTCGGCCAGATGTTCCCTTCTTCTTCTTCTCTCCCTGCTGACACTTCAGCTGCTGTTGTTGTTGGTCGGTAAACATGTCTTCTTCTCTGTCTGTCTGTCTGTCTGTCTCTCTCTCTCTCTCTCTCTCTGTGTCACAGCTGTGGGTCGGTGGTGATGTCATCCCTCTGGCAGTCGCCATGTTTTTGACAGTGTTTACACGTTTCCGTAGCAACAAGCATCCCCACATCTGCATCTTTTCCTCTCCAGCTCCGAGTTCTCAGTTCATTCACGGCTCTCCTGCTTTCACTCTGATCTGCGACATGTTTTCTCTTCCGCTCGCTTGTTTGTTCGATTGTCTCCCAGTCCGTCCTCCTCTGCGAGAGAAACACGGGGATTTCTTCGGTCATCAGTTTAAAAACAGTCAGACCACAATGTGAGACGTGTCCACCGACACCAAAGAAAGTCCAGAGTCTGACATTTTTGGACCAAATTCTCACAAAGCGACTGCTCATCCAAACTAAACGCAACAAAACACGTAGTTCGACGCAGCTTTCCAAAATGACACATTTGATTGTTTTCTGATCTGACGCCTCTTAACGACCAAAACTGTTATGAGCTGATACGACTATTACAAATATCTTTCTTTTAGGGGCATTTTTATACTTTGATTCCACAGCTCGGGGAGAGAAATGAGGAAAAAGAGAGACGAATTACTAATTACATGCAACAAAGGCTGAAAGCGAACTGTGAAAAATGATTCTCAGGACTGTTTTCTGGTCTACGTTTACTGTCGGCAGGAAACAAACACCAAAACTCTCGTCTTTGGTGTCAAAGTCACTGAAGTTCTGTCGATGTAAATTGACTGTTTACTAGTTGGTGTCAGAGCGAAGTGATGGGGATGAGAGTCAGCACCCCGAAGTCTGAGTTCATGGTACTCTGCCATGAAATGATTGCTCCCTTTCTGTTGGGAGCGACTCACTGCCCCAGGTGAAGGAGTTCATGTATACGTCTTATTACTGAGGGTAAGATGGAGCGCGAGTTCCTCTTGTCTTTCTTTCTTTAGTCTATTTCACTCCACTTTTCCTCCAGCCTCCTCTCTGTGGGGTCATAAAGTTGTATTCATCACATCCTCTCATCAGTTCCAGTCTTATTCCCTCTGCAGGACTCTTCGGGCATCTCTTCCTCCGTCTCCTAACTCTTTATCTTTCCGTCTCCATCCATCATGTCTTCTCTCCCTCTCCGTCGCTCCAGTTGTGGGCGGTGGTGGATATTTCCTGGTGGTGTTACTCCGGTCCAAACCTCTCTCAGAGTCATTACTGAGGCTTAACCCCTCGATGATGTCACCGCGGGGAGATCACTGGCCTGTTTGGTTGAAGCACGAAGTGATCGCTGAGGAAAACATGTTTGAGAGGAAGCCAGGACATGTGCGCTGAGGTGATTCCTCCCGTCCAGCGTGTGTGTGTGTGTGTGTGTGTGTGTGTGCTGGGTGACAGTCTGATTTAAGAAGTGAGCTTGAGAGAGTTTTCTTTGTTCGTCGACCCGCTCTCTCTCTCACAAATACCAACGCAATTAGTAATTTTCCACTTCTTTAATGCCTTCTGTGGCAGATTGATCACACATGTTTCCTGATGAACAAGTGAAGCACAGCTTTATGTAGCTAAAGGAGACACAGTGGCCACTGCACTGAATGACCATAATACAGTGTCATAATATCTGAAGGTGCATTGAAGAGGTGGATGATCAAAAGCTCAATCAAACTGACGCTGACACAATTCAGCCGTCAATTAACGAAAGGAAGCGCAGGCACAGGGAGAACATACAAACGTTTCACGATTGTCCTAAAACTTTTTTAAAAAAAGGTAACCTAAAAAACGTTCTCAAAATAAACACAATACAAAAAGTACTCTTAGTGCCTGACAGCTAAAACTGTAGGAAAGGTCACAAAGTCATCGAAATAAAAAAGGTCTTATCCACTTCTGAGTCCCGTATGAATTTGCTCATTAGATTTCATCTGCATATCGAGTAAATCAAAGGACAGACAGACAGAGACTCCTTCCTTTATAGTTCGATCCTTTTCCTACGAAACATATTTTTGATTATATATTAGTTGCATATAAATGTCATTTCTGGGAGACACACTGTATGATTTCATGATCAGCAGTCAAAGTCAACAGGCCCGAACCTCGAGGCCGCATTGTTGCTTCTGTTGACACAGAATGAGGAGCAGGTTGATTTTAGTCTTGTTAATTCCTCCTGAAGAGACTTCCGTTGCTACGTTGCAGTTTGTGTTTTGTGGTGATTCGATGCTGTTTGTGTTGCTAACGCTGTCGCTAAGGACGCACCCTCTCTGTCCGTCTGACGATCTGTCAAAGCTCCTGTGAGCGATGAAGAGAAGTATAAAAATCTGGTCTGAGATGAAGTGTTACTGTCTTCCTCGGGGGTGCACACACACACACACACAAGTTCATCCACCAACTCTTACACAACAGTCTTTTGCACTGATCAATGATTTTTTTTGGGTTATAATCAAACCTACAACTTGTTTTCCATCTTACAGTCAGACGTTGACTTTGGCTCATTAAACAGAGGATTCAGAGGTAAATGTACAGGTGTTCCAGGTGTTCCAGGTGTGTTTTTACAGCCTCAGTGCTTTAATCATCATCAGAACGTGTTTCTGACTGCAGCTCTTCCTCCTCCTCACTGCGTCTCATATAAACCAGCTGTCTGTGAGTACAAACAGTTTCACATTCGAATAAACCAACATGAAAAATTACAAACATCTGGATGTTTGTTATAGATTCACTTTATAAATACTAATTTATTTTGAACCCAGATTATTCTTTGGATTCGCCTCGAAATCAGCTGGATAATGTTGATGTTTAGTCACCTTTTTATGTCCTCATCCTTTATTTATCCCGTTTCCTTATTGTTTTGTGTTTATCGTACTTTTACCTCTGAAATTCAATTGTTTGTTGACATTTTTCAGCATTATTCCACATTTATACATCTAAAAAAAATATGTTGCATTTAAATTATTCACAAATATGACGATGACTTTTTGTCTGTTTGCAACAATAGTGTACACTTTCATTATCCTGCCTCTTAAATAATGTTGCACGTTACTTTTACAGTTATTTATTGTGCACTTATCGTGGGAATAACAAGACTACAGTATGTTGGGTTGTACACAAGTTTAATGACAATAAAGTTTGATTACATTTGTGTTTTTTATTATTCAGGGAAAGTAGTGATTGTTTTGGTTCTGTCAAACCCGACTGTGTCAGTCACAGTTCAGACTGAAACTCATTTGGTGATTTGGAATTGATGATTGATGATTGATGAACGTGCTTGTTGTTTCTTGTTAATCTGTTTAGGTTCTTGCTTCCTCGGCTCTCGGCACATTCAGGCCCGTTAACATTTAGGATGAAATCTCAAGTGTTTTTCATAAACATTTGAGGGGAAAAACGTCTCGAGCTGCTGAGCGATCAAGTCATGGTTTAGATAATGACGGGAAGGTAGAAACACACACACACACGATGAGGTCCAGGCATCAGAATATATTAAACTTGGCATTTTTATCCAAACATCCCAAAAAGGAGTCAGTATTCTTTTCTGTGAAAGAGAAGGATTTGTTCTTCAGACTCTCTGGGGATTACTCTGAATTTATTTTTATAGAGTTTGTCATCAGATCTCTGGCCTTCTGACGTGGATCTGGATCCCGGTTTGATTTATTAACAAAATGTTGAATAATCTTTGGGACTTTTAACAAACTGTGATTGGATTTGCAACACAGGAACGAATAATTAATTGTACCTTCCTACTTTGTGATTTTTTTTTATGTCATGCTTTGAACTGAAGAAACAATCCCTGAATTTGTTCTGATGAAACATTTTAAATGTTTTAAAAGAACAGTTTCACGCTCAGGTTTTGGTGGATGACAGATAAAGTAGCTAAAAAAAGACCATTTACACTTTCATCCATGTATATTTTAAAATCAGTGTTTCTGAACCCTTATAGAGACAAACTTTGGTTTCTGTCATGGAAACATAAAAGCGGCACTTTGTACACTGAAAGTTGGTTTAACATCAGAGTCGGTGAACTGTAACGTCATAAAATCCTGCTGTAATTTGCTATTTATGGCGCCCAGAGTCCTCTGGGACTTTAAGATAATGTCACAGATCATATTTTGGGATATCTGTCATGGAAATGACCCGGGTTGCGGTGGTCCAAACCAAATATAGACCATCTTTTATTTCAGACCTGTTCTTAAACTATCTGTTTTTAGGAGAACGGTTTGAATGGGTATTTTGCACCAGGAGAATGACAACGATGCACCATGTATCCTTTGAGATGTCTTATTATTAGGGCGGAAAGAGTCTAAAAACAGAAGTTAGAAGTTAGAAACTCTCAGCTGAAACCCAGAAAAAGCAGGGAAACAAATAAAAAGCAGAAAATGAAATGTTAAATCTAAATAAAATCCTACTTGGAGTTTTTCTGTAGCTGTTCGGGGCAGATAGTTTACTGTAAACTCTTAAAGAAATAGATCAATATGTTGGGAAACACACTTTCTCTCTGAGAGCGAGATGTTCCTGCTAAGCTAAGCTAAGCTAGCCGCTTCCTGACTTTAGCTTCGTACTTAACACACAAACATGAGAATGGAAAAGGAAATAAGGTTGAACTATTCCTTTAACTATTCTCACTAGTAGAAACCTATAAAATATATACATTTTAAATCCAGGCATCATTTCTTTTACTCCACCTTTATGCCGACCGTATCTTACTATTCTACCATTTTTAGTGCTTTAAAATAAACACTGGTGTGTTGAGTTTTGGCCCTAAAACAACTGTAACAGCCCTGAGGTCATTTATTGGAGACCATCTGTACTCGAAAGCCTCTTTGGGACATTTTGCATGGAATCCTGGAGCTGCTGACGTCTCTGAATTTATTGTTGAATTTAATGTTTGTCATCTTTGTGGGAATTTTCATGATACTCCTGTTGTCATGGGAAAGATACAGTGAGAGAGCTGCCACTTTAAACAAAAGCCTTATCCAAACTCTCACACAGAATTAATTACATCTAACCTGGCGTTCAATGAAGAGTTTTCTTTGAATAATTCCTCTCGGAGGTTCTTCAAATAGGACTTTGTGCCGTCTGTGAGCAAATCCTCAGGTCCTGTTTTCATGTTTCTCCTTTTCTTGCAACTTAATGTACAACAACAGTTTTAATCTGAAAACACAAAAAGGCTTCAGAGGAAGAGTTCTGGTCTCATGCTGCGTTCCAGACAACTCGGAGCTCAAAGATTGAAGAAAACAGAAGAAACAATCTCTGAAAGTCATCGTGTCTGCACAAAACTTATTTGGGAAAACGTTAAAAATGCCAAAAACAATGTGAAAACACCAGGAAATACACAACGTCTACTGACGTTTGCAGATTACCTACCGATGTAGCTGGATGGGAACAGTTTCCAAGTATAAAAGTGCCGTAAAATAAAATGCATAATGGCGTCTGTTGCCTCATGCAGAAGGCTGCACTGCTGAAAAACATTGTTTGTCTCGGTCAGCCATGTTTTTTGTTTGGCGTCGTGCACCTGGAACGCTTGGAGGTCGGAAGTTGGAAATTCCGACCTCTGACTTTGACTTTGAGCATTGAGCATTATTACCTGGAGGTCTGTGTGAGGTTGTTTAAGGTGATGCACAACAGTTTCCCGGTTTTGTCTGCAGGCCTCATCATGATTCTTTAAAGGTCCCCGAGGACCTTGTGTAAATTTTAGGCACCGTTTTTAGACGTTCCTCTCAGCATGACCTGGCATCTGAAGATCTTGAACCCTGACGAGCTCTCAGAGTCCCGAATCCTGGGACAGCGAGGACTCTGTGAGAGCAAGCTCTTGGTCGACAAATACATCTGCTGTCTGAGTTATATCCAGAAATATGTGGGTGTGTTTATCCGTTTTTATTATAGCCTCTCTGTTGTTCTACAGATTGTAAACAGGAGCAGTATTTTGAATTCTTCGTACGAATCCAGATCATGAAGCAAATCTCTGGTCTGTATGTGAATGTGCACCTTTTATAGTTTGTTGTTTCTGCTCTCATCTTCTGTCCTTACTTTTAAGTGTTTCCTTATCTAACTTCATTTTCATTTGCTGCTTTTATAACTGTTTTTTGAAAAGTGAGCTATAAATGAAGATTAGAACAATTACAGTGTATTATTAATATAGTATAATATAGTGTTTGTGACCCCACATTAAAAAAACCTTTCAATGACAGAAAGTTAAATCTAGGCATTAAAAACTACATTTGGTGACAGCCTGGTGGTCTCGGGGTTAATGTGCCACAGAATGTGTGCCTGTCTAATAAAAGGCATAAAAATTCCTCCCAAAAAACAAGTTAAAACTAAATCCCAGGTGGGTTAAAGGTGTGTTCAAACTGAGGCAATAACACATCCACCTGAAATGAAAGACTTGAGGCTGCATGTTTCCACCACGTTCATGTGAAGAGGTGAGAGGGAAAATACTTTAGAACCAAACAGCAGAAATCACAGCAGCGTTTCATCAGGACCACTATCTCTGTACCTGGCTGGTGAAGGTGATGTGGTAGATCTCATACTGGACGGGAGGCGGAGTCCAGACCAGAGTGACAGACGTCTCTGTGATGTCCCGAGTTTTCAGCTGAGAAACACCCGACATGACTGGAGAGAGAGACAATAATCAGAGGGAGGAAATGTCTTCAATGGTTGCTAAGAGGAACCATTTCTTTAATATTCCTGTTCACATTAAAGTGATACTCCACTCAATATCTGTTCTTTACCCGTCAAAACTTGTCAAAGTCTTCAATCAGTAAATTCACTTTCAAATCACTCCTGCAACAAATTCAACTTTCTGTCAGTTTGATCAGTTTGGGCCAAATGTTCCAAACCCTGGGAACCAGACGAATCTGCCAGCTCATGTTTTATTTGCTCTGGCACAACCAGTTTATCTAATGTGGGGCGGGTTTGATACGATGACTGTACAGAGGAGTAAACAACCAAGATGGCTGCCGCTGATGGGGAACATTCTGAATCCGCTATAGCGTCAAAATTGGACGGTAGATTTTTTCTAAAAGAACAAACAGCTGCAGAACGACGTGTCTGCTGTACCTCCGACAGGATTCGCTCAGCGCTTCGTCACACGTTTCGTTGCTCTGATTGGTTGTAGGTCTATGAAACTGCATCCAGAGGCATTTTGGTCTGCCCCCAGTCTATAACGCCCCTTGGAAATCGAAAATGAACTGAGAGGTTCCGACGATGTCAGGCTGAATATATTCACCAAAATACAATTCAAATACACGACACACATCAAGCAGACGCAGAGCAGCACGATCATCCCACCTTTGAGCTCTGCTTTGGTCTCCACCAACTCCAACTCTTTCATTCTGGCCTTTTTTCCCGGGATCTCAAAGACATTCATCCACCTTTCCCTAATCTGAACCCCGGCCCCCCGAGGCTCCCAAATCCTGAACCTGGATGTCACCCCTAATGACAAAAACATCCTCACTGTCTGAATTGTCTCACTTTCAGGCAGCAGATCAGATTGAACAGTTTGTTTCATTGTTGTGATGCCAATAAATAGATAAACAGATAGGATTAACTTTCCAGCGTAGAGAAGCATTTGAGATTGTATTTACAGAAATACAAGTACTAAGTTAGTAGTTTTTGGTGTTTGGCCAGACTTTTCTGCAGAGGATCGAGGTGGACTATTGGAGGACTTGGACTTATGATGTCCCAGTTTCTAAAATCCTGGCTTTGGCCTCGACTGGAGGCCTGTAACTGTTATGCTCGCTTCTGCATCGACAATATATTCAGGGAATGAAACAAAAAGAAGAAGAGGACAAAGAAGCTGAAGCTGTGTCACTGTTTAAACTAAAAAACCTGTTTCCATCAAGCTTAAAAAAAACAAAAGACACGCAACCCTCTCAAGCTCGTTAGAGTAACTCCTGCTCTTCCATTGGTTAGAGCCACTCCATCCTAGCTCACCCATTGGCTCGTAAAAAAGCAAAAAATTCAAATGATCCATACAAAAAAAAAATGCTTTGCATGGATCAGATGGTATATGCAGATTTCCTTTGAAAGAAGGTTTTCTCCCTCATGTCTCTTTTCCTTCTCATGTGATTGATGCAGTGGAACAAATGAACCAGCAGGCATTTGTTCTGAATTCTGCAGAAATTGAGACGAGGATGTTTTTGTCATTAAGGGGTGACATCCAGGTTCAGGATTTGGGAGCCTCGGGGGGCCGGAGTTCAGATTAGGGAAAGGTGGATGAATGTCTTTGAGATCCCGGTAAAAAGGCCAGAATGAAAGAGTTGGAGTTGGTGGAGACCAAAGCAGAGCTCAAAGGAGTGAACACACATTCAAACTCCAGCGGGATGATCGTGTGGAAGTCAGGCAGCTGTTTGCGAACATGTTCACTATAACAACTTCATAAGGTGCCAATATGCCAGATGTGTTTGTTGTGGCGTAATTTCAATGAGTGTAGCAAGAGAAAAATCCTGCTTTAACTTTCTTTTTTTAATCAAATTATGTGGAGATAACTTTCTCAATTACCCCTTTAGAACCGAGACATGTTCTACAAAACATTAAATAACTTTGGAACCGTTTATGAAAGAGACGAGCTTTGAGTTGCGTTTGAACAACTTTCCGAGACAATTTGAATTACGACAATCAGCGCGTGTGATCACGTGATCCAGGAACAGAAACTTGCTGGCTCACTTGTGATAGAAATATATGGACAGATTAGGTTGTCTATTTTCCAATAATATATAACGCGTTGATATTTACTCTCAGAGGTGACATTGACCAAAATATAAAGATGGCACCAAATGTATATATTGACACATTGTGTACTGAAAAACCGGCCAGGACAACGAATAAATGTCTGTAACTCGCTGAGGAAAAGGTGTGTCTGCACCAATCTTCAGACGGAGCTCCGAAACACAAATATGGTGCGCTCACACCAAGGTAATGCATGATGGTGACGTTACACTGCAGCAGAAAGCAAGGGTAGCTTCCCCTGAATCACATGATGTACAACACTTGATACTGTCTTTGTCTGTGTGATTGATTAATCATTAAGTTTATAAAATATCAGAAAATCGTGATTACAATCTCCCAGAAGTCCCAGGTGGTGTCTTCAAATGTCTTGTTTTGTCTAACATTAAAAAAACATTAATATTCAGTTTACAGAGAAGAAGAAAACAGATAAAAGCAGTAAATCATCTCATCTGAAAAGCTGGAAACAGAATGTTTGACACTTTTTGCTTGATAAATGCCTTAAATGATTAACTGATTATCCACTATATTGGCAAATCGTTTTCTGTAGATCGACTTATCATTTTATTGACTATTCGTCCTTCCTCCGCTCATACTGTCAGTGCTGTTGTTATGTAGTGTGTATGTACGTTTTGATGCTTTAATAAACTGCCGGAACATAATTTTCGACTTTTGTGGAAAGTTGTATTCTATCAGAAACATTTTAGGACGTTTTTATGAAGCAATTTCACCGTGAGAATTGTTCATATTTTCTGCCACGTTCTAGCTACAGTTCATATACGTCGATCTTCTACATAAGCTGCAGTTCATGAGACCACATGCTGAAACATGTGGCCCTCTGTGACGCTGCCAACACGAAGCTCTCCGCCTGGCAGAGCCGCGCAGCTGATCTGTAACTGCACGCGTTGAAGCCAAACTCGATAATAATTCACAGATTTGTTTTACTGCACGAGTTTCTCATAAAATTAGTGCTGAAAAATTCACTGCTCAGCGGGTCACCGAGAGCCTGACGTAATGTTTCCCATAAACAATTACCAGAATCCAGCATGCACTTCACACACGCACTGAGGGAGGCGTGAGGCTGGCTACCAAACGCAGTCACACATGCATTTAAAACAAAAAAACTAATTTCATGCAAATTCCAAAAAAAAAAGAAGGCGCAAGAAAATGGAAATCACGTTATTTCCAAAAAATGGAGCAACGCCTGCGAGCTACTTCAGGCAGTCAACTCGAGCTGCACTGCCTCACTTGTACCAAACACTCCCTCCCAATGTGGGCGGTCGATTTAAGCTGCAAACATTTCCCATCTCTCCCTCTGCCTGTTCTTTCAGCCCCACCACCACCACCACCCAGCATCCACCTTCAGGCTCCGGCTATGGGGGGTTTAAGATATTTGCTCATCGCTCCCCAATATCTCATGTAAACATATCTGCCGAGAGTGATGAGTGGAGCCTAGACGCCAAACTCTAACTCTGTTCTGCTGCTATAATAAACATTTAAAATGTGAGTTGTCTGACTGAATTACCTTTATATGAAGATTCACAAGATGGTGAAACAAGAATAAAAAAATAAAAAACAGCAGCAGCAACTCTTCTTCAACAACAAAATGAAGACATTTCATTGTTGCATCCCACCTGAAATAGTATTTATATTACTTTTGTCTTTAGTTTTTGGTCTATCTTGACGACTGGAGGCTGAACATTGAGGACACTGGGGGCATTTCCTTTGTATTTTTCCATGAATTTTAGCAACCTGTGAGTGCTCTACAGTTAAAACAAGAGAGTCTAGTGAATGCTAATGTCAGGATGCTAACATGCTGACATTTAGCAGGTATAATGTTCAGCATGTTCAACATTTGCTAATTAGCAGTAAACACAGAGTGCAGCTGAGCCTGAAGGAAATGTCACTAGTTCTGCAGGTACTTGGTCATAAACCAAAGTTTAGACGGATGGAATTGTTGACCTCATGGTGGCGCTAAATGAAAAGTCAGAGGATCACCAAAGTTATTTAAATTCATCCTCTGGGGAACATGAATGTATGTACAAAATTTCATGACAATCCATCTAATAGTTGTTGAGATATTTCACTCTAGGCCAAAATGGTGGACCACTCTACCACCCAACTGCCATCACCATCCATAGAGCAACACTGGCAGCCTGGTTAAACACCATTACACACGGTGGGGTGATAAATATAATTTATATTTTAAGCTTCAGTCTACTTATTAATTCCACCAATTTTTAAGCCAATAAAATAAATCAACAGATAGGATTTACTGTTTCCCCACCAGACTTTCAGGCTTAGCAGTGTAGAGAATTGGAAAAAGTGTGTAGAAACATTTTAGAAACTTTTTTTTGGTATATTTGGCCAGACTTATCGGAGGAGGAGTCGGGTGCATTGGGGGACCTTGGACTTATAATATCCCGGTTTGTAAAATCCTGGTTATGGCCTCGACTGGAGGCCTGTGACTGTTTGATGCTTCAGCATCGACAATATATTCAGGAAATAACACAAAAAGAAGAAGAGGAAGAAATAGCTGAAGCAGTGTCACTATTTAAACTTCCATCAACCTTTTCACCTCTGCCAGGCATAAAAACAACATTTGCGAGGTGTCTCCATTCAGCTATTTTTCCCACAAATTCCACATGTGCATAAAAACAGGTGGATGCACTCAACAGTTGCTGCTGTCCACTTATCTCACTCTCATATAGGGCTTCAGATCGCGGGACTTCCCTCGCTTCGCTCCCATCAGTGGTCGGTTACATTTGGCAAAACACTTAACACACACACACACACACACACACACACACACACACACACACACACACGTGTCCTGTTTCAGCCTCAGGCAGCTCAGAAAGCCATTACGCAGCAGTCTGAGGGAGTTTTATGGCCAGCGGGATCCTGCTGCTCTGTTAATGAAACAGTTCCGTCACTGCAGCTATAATCAGCCCCAGACGAGCTAATATGCTAACGTAGCCTGGCAACAACAATGACAACAACAAAAACAACAAGAGAACAGAGCGAAGAGGCAAGCAACAATAAAAATGCATCAAATTAGCAAAGTGAATGGAAATTTCCTCAATATTGAAGAAATAAGTGTCAAGGGAAGAAATGATCAGATAATTGAGCTGGAAACGCAGGTGTTGAACGAAACATGTTTCATAGCAAAAACATTTCCAAAGTCTGTAAAGCATTTATCACGCACACCCTCCCAGAAATTACAAACTGTCTGCCCTCGTGTTTTAGACCCATTAAGTTATTATGCGAAAATATATCACACTAAAGCAAAGCATCTGGGATATGCAAGCTCACCAAACATGTAAAGTGTTTTCCCTGATGTTATAAATCACTAACCCACATGAGAAAACGCAAAGCCAAAGTGACGGTGGAGAGGGATACTTAAACATGGCCGTGTCCGAGGAAATGTGTGATTTTACAGGCTTTACAGCTTTATTGCTGCAAAAAGATAGTTCCCCTGCAACCTGCAATGATGCAGCAGATGTTAGAAAGTAAGAAAATAAGTAAGTAAACAGTAATTAAGTAAGTAAATTTATGTAGCGCTTCTCTACAGCAGGCGCCACTAAGTGGTTTGCAATAAAAAGGAAAAGCAACAGATATAATGGTGCAAAAAACACTAAACAAATGCTGAACAAGTGCGTCCTGAGTAACATTTTAAAGGTGTTCAAAGTGTCCTGGACTTGAGATCTGTGTCTTAAGTTCAAGAGGAATAAGTTTCAAAGTTTGGAAGCTTAAATCAAGTTACAATCACCTTTAGTTTTAGGCCCCAACAACCGCTTAACAGAGGTGGCTTATAGTGACACAGGAGCTCGCTGATGTAGGTGGGTGTCTGACCATGCAAAGCTCCAGGAGAGATCACATGAGTCTTGAATGGGATCCTGAATTTGATGTGGAGCCAATATAAAGAAATCAAGACAGGTGGCACATGAGACCTTTTGGAAGACCCGGTCAAAAGCCTTGCATCAGCTTTCTGTGCCATGACATTATCTAACTGGTTTTTAGATTTGGAGTGATTAATAAATGTGTAATTAGATATCATCTTACTAGAAGTGATACATTACATCTGCCCAAGCTGAAGCAAGTTCACTTTACGATTTGCCCATTGCATTGTTGCACTTATGTTCTTATGTAAGTCACTATCATGGTAGTTTAGGGTCATTTGTTGGTATAAATAACATGTTACCAGATGCATTTCTTTGTCTGTTTGCTTGTTTCTGTCTTATACGTAAAGATAAACCTTTAAAACTGTACATTTCTCCTCATCGGGAAGCATATACAAGAACAACTAAATGGGACCCAGAATAGAACCTTGTGGCACACCTCAAGTCAGTCTCAAAGATGAAAATGCATAAATAGCAACAGCGGTGATGAAATGCCCTTTGCATTGTTGTACATATTTGTTGTACATCATTGTTGTACTACACCATTTAAACCTGGCATTAAAATGTGATCTGTATTTGAATACGCTATCTGGGTAAGAAAATGTTAATTAAGTGTGATCTGATCAGCCAGACCACATTTGGTGACCACATTCTTAAGATAACAATCTGCCCAGCAAGTTGAAAGGTCGCCTAACTATTTAGTATATTGAGATCCGATCACAATGCGGACACAATCAATATAAGCAGAGTAAATGCAAAGACTCATGGATCGGATGTCATTATCCAGATAACGTATCCAGATACAGATTACATGTTAATACCAGGTAAGACCAGTTTTAATCAAAGATTCTGTATTTTGTTGGGTTTGACTCACCGGTATCACAGTTGGGTCCGGTCATCCCCTCCTCACATTGGCTGCACTCTGGTCCGGTGAACCCACGCCGGCAGACACACCTTCCTTTGATGCACCGTCCCTTGTTGTTGCAGTTAGTGGGGCAGCCTTTGGCGCCGCAGTTCGGCCCGGCGAAGCCCACATCGCAAACACACTTCCCATTCACACACTTCCCGTGGTTGCTGCAGTTGTTGTGACAAGCTTTCTCAGAGCAGTCTGCACCGGTGAATCCAGGATTGCACACACACTGTCCATTAACGCAGCGCCCCCTGTTTTTGCAGTTTCCCGGACATGCAATCTCAGAGCAGTCAGCACCGGTGAAGCCGCTGTCGCACACACATTTACCTTTCACACACCTTCCACGGTTGTTACAGTTATCAGGACAGGTTCTTTGAGAGCAATCTGGTCCGGTGAATCCATCATTGCACACACACTGTCCGTCGACGCAGCGCCCCCTGTTGTTGCAATTTCCAGGACAGGATTTGTCTGAGCAACTGGGACCAGTGAAGCCGCTGTCGCACACACATTTACTGTTTACACACCTGCCACGGTCGTTGCAGTTGTTAGGACATGCTTTCTTTGAGCAGTCTGCACCGGTGAATCCAGGATTGCACACACACTGTCCATCGACGCAGCGCCCCCTGTTGTTGCAGT
>LKNJ01005589.1:10162-32975 GCA_002120245.1 Maccullochella peelii
GACGTGTTTAACAAGCACAAGGCCCAGTCCCTGCCACCCCATCTCCCTTACGATTGCGGGATCGACCTACAGCCCGGGGCCCCGCTTCCCAAGGGTCGTTTATACAACTTGTCTGGTCCCGAAAGAACCGCCATGGAGTCCTACATCAACGACTCCTTGGCTACCGGCCTGATCCGTCCCTCATCGTCCCCCGTTGGAGCGGGTTTCTTTTTTGTGGCAAAAAAGGACCGCACTCTCCGGCCCTGTATTGACTTCCGAGCTCTCAATCAAATAACGGTCAAGAACAAATACCCCCTGCCGCTGATTAACTCAGCATTTGAGTTGCTCCAGGGAGTGGCCATCTTCACTAAGCTCGACCTGCGAAACGCATACCACCTCGTGAGGATCCGAGAGGGCGACGAGTGGAAGACCACCTGCAACACCCCCCTTGGCCACTTCGAGTACCTTGTCATGCCGTTCAGACTCACCAACGCCCTGGCGGTCTTCCAGGCTTTGATAAACGACGTGTTAAGAGACTTCCTAAACAGGTTCGTTTTTGTATACCTAGATGACATCCTGATCTACTCCCGAAACCTCCAGGAACACACCGTCCATGTCAGGTCAGTCCTCCAGCGCCTGATGGAGAATAAATTATACGTGAAACCGGAGAAATGCGAATTCCATGAGAAGACAGTCAGCTTTCTGGGCTTCATCCTATCCCAAGGACAGGTATGTCCTGACCCCCAGAAGGTGGCTGCGGTTCTGGACTGGCCCACGCCCACTTCCGTAAAACAGCTCCAACGCTTCCTAGGGTTCGCCAATTTCTATCGCCATTTCATCAGGGACTACAGCCGGATCGCTGCCCCACTCACCCGCCTTACCTCGCCATCGGTGCCCTTTAAGTGGGGTTCTGACTCTGAGCTGGCGTTCAACGAGCTCAAGAAGCGTTTCACCTCAGCTCCTGTCCTGATCCAGCCTGATACCTCCCAGCAGTTCATCGTGGAGGTTGACGCTTCTGACACGGGGGTTCGGCGCAGTCCTCTCCCAGCGTGACCTCTCCAATCAGCTGCTTTGCCCCTGTGCTTTTTTCTCTTGTCGCCTCACGCCTTCTGAACGAAACTATGACGTGGGGAACCGAGAGCTATTAGCAGTGAAGTTAGCCCTGGAAGAGTGGCGACATTGGCTGGAGGGGGCTGAGCAGTCATTCCTAGTCTGGACGGACCATAAGAACCTCGCCTATCTCCAGACCGCCCGACACCTGACCCCCCGCCAAGCAAGATGGTCGTTGTTCTTCAACCGGTTCAACTTCATCCTAACCTACCGCCCCGGGTCCCGTAACACTAAGCCGGATGCCTTGTCCCGTCAGTTTTGCCCCGCCGGGGAGCCCCATGAACCTGCCACTATCCTTCCCTCCTCTCGCATCATTGCCGGGGTAACCTGGGAGATCGACTCCGCCATCCAGAGGGCCCAGCAGACTCATCCATCACCCCCGGGCTGTCCCCCTGGTTTCACCCTTGTCCCGGAGCCGGTTCGTCCCCAGGTCCTCAAGTGGGGTCACGCCTCCCGATTCACCTGCCACCCCGGTGTGGGCAGGACCTTGACCCTCCTCCGGAGGCGGTTTTGGTGGCCTACCATGGGAGCAGACGTTCGTGCCTATGTTTCAGCCTGCACCGTCTGCGCCCGGGGCAAGAATTCCCATCGCCCACCGGCCGGCCTCCTTCGACCACTCCCCGTACCCCTCAGACCCTGGTCCCACATAGCCCTCGATTTTGTGACCGGCCTCCCAGTCTCCCAGGGGAACTCGGTCATCTTAACCATCGTGGACCGTTTCTCTAAGTCGGTTCACTTTGTTGCCCTGCCAGGACTTCCATCGGCTCAACACAACACGTCTTCCGCCTTCACGGGCTTCCGTCTGATGTTGTGTCGGATCGGGGTCCCCAGTTCACCTCCCTGGTTTGGCGGGCTTTCTGTAAAGCTCTTGGGGCCTCGGTCAGCCTCTCCTCTGGGTTCCATCCCCAGACCAACGGACAGGCAGAGCGAGCCAACCAAGGACTGGAGGATGCTCCAACTCCCTCACCAGCGCCGCCACGGGAAGATTCCCATTCGAATGCTCGCTGGGCTACCAACCGCCCTTGTTCATGGACCAGCAGGCGGAGATAGCCATACCCTCAGTTCAGGCCCACCTCCGCCGTTGCTGCCGTATCTGGGCCCAGACTCGGGCGGCCTTGTTGTGCACCTCGGCCCGGAATCGGCGCATCGCCGACCGCCACCGGGTCGCCGCCCCCACCTACACGCCCGGCCAGGAGGTCTGGCTCAGTTCCCGGGACATCCCCCTTCGGACCGCCTCCAAGAAGCTGTCGCCCCGCTTCATCGGGCCATTTAAAGTGGAGGCTGTGGTCAACCCGTCTGCGGTTCGCCTCGCCCTCCCGAAGGCCATGAGGGTTCACCCGGTGTTTCATGTCTCCCGCCTGCGACCAGTGACTTTGAGCCCCCTGTGTCCCCCGGGCCCGGCTCCCCCGCCCCCCCGGCTGATCGACTCCCACCCGGCCTTCACCGTTCGTCACCTGTTGGACGTCCATCAGCGCGGCCGGGGTCTTCAGTACCTTGTGGACTGGGAGGGGTATGGCCCGGAGGAGCGCTCGTGGGAGTCCCGTGCTTGCATCCTCGACCCCCAGCTGGTTCGGGACTTTCACTGCGCCCACCCAGGTCAGCTTCATGGGTCGCCTGGAGGCTCCCGTTGAGGAGGGGGTCCTGACACGGCTCACCGTGTCCTGCTCGTCCCCTGGTGGTTCCTTGCTTGGCCAGTTTTTGCTTTCCCCTGTGTGTCTGTCTCACCTGTTGTGTTGTTTGTCCTTGGAGGGTGTGGACTCATCATCCACCACCTGCTGTGAGCTCCAGCCTCCTCACCTGTTATCCATCATCTCATCAGTCTGCAGTATTTCAACCCCGGCTCTTCACCCACTCAGCGCCAGATCATTGCTTCTCACCCACGGGTAGACTGCACTACGGCCCCAAGACTTCGTTCGTATGAAATTGCTTCATTACCTGTCCGCCTTATCTAATTCCTGTTGTTTTTCTCGCCCACCAGATCATCACCGCCACCAGAACCGAGACCTCAGCCCGTTGTCGTCATCTGCTGCTCACGTCCTCCTTTATCCCTCCTGCTCCTCCGTCTTCTCCCCAAATCTTCCCCCGGACTTTCTAATAAACTCCCTTTTGATCCCCGCCAGCTCAGTTTGTCTTTTGCTATGGATCTCCACGCTAGCATGCAACACCCTCCCCAGGACAACAGAGGAAGCTAGCAGAATGCTAGACAAATACACCAAAAAGATCAATTTTGGCAAGATAAATGGGAAGAACAAGCACAGACATGCCATTCTTGGATTTGATAATTACTGTTGGTCTCTATCTACTGCAGGTCAGGTGTGGCTCATTAGCTATCAGGCAGAATAAATCCTGGTCTTGATTGTTTCAGAGACCTTTCCAATCTCAGAAGAACAAAATTTTGAGGAAACTTCAAGTAGCCGTTGTCTTTGGCATGTATGTATGTATAGAAGAGTAAACCAGCATGAAATTCTATATTTAAATGATATTTTTGATACCACCAGTTAATCAAGTAACCCTATGTAATGTTCCAGGGTTGCTAATACTGCAGAGCCCATAGAGAATCAAAACCCAACTCTGTAGCTCTTCACAGCATTTAGCCGTTTTAAATACATTGAATTGGTTCTCCAGCCTGCACGTAGACCCTGACGTTGGGTTGGAATAAAAAGCTGCAGTCTCATCAATAATATAGAATGTGACATCATTGTATTAAAGATCCGATAACATGGGGGCCTTTACTTCCCGGAACATTGTTACTTCCTGGAAAACAGTACATCTTCGGGGTTGAGCTCATGCAGCACTAGTGAGTGTAACTAAAAAGTTTAACCAATAATTTTTTTAACAATTCCTCCTCTACACCCATCCTAATAAATCACAATGTCTCTCTCTCCATAACAGGTAGCCCATTGGTTTACTCTTAAGATTACTCCTACACTGTCTTCTGTCCTGCCCCAAAAACCAAGTTAAGAATTGCATCACTTTAAGAAAGTCATAGGCCAATTCCAATGTTCACTCTAATGCGTTATTCTTTTATCGGAGTTACCATAATTACCAGTTTCCGACTTGTAATTAATGTTCATATTAACATTATAGTCAAGTCATAATTATGGCAACAGCTCACATATACTGTAACTGTTTTGTTGAAAAAAAATTCTGTTTACTGTTTATGCCAGTAACATATCTTTTAGTTTTGTTACTAGACACAAAAACAAATTTAAAAAATCCTAAATAGTTGCAAACAGCCAAGTGTCTTCAGTTTCAAGAGTTAGTAAGTTGCACTTCCATAATTAATGCTACAGTAAATAAACATTCATATATATAATGTTGCGTATTTGAGTATTTGTTTTGCATTTCCTGAGAGCTCTGACTGGACTTGTTGCATCAACTTGGTAAGGGTAGTTGTGATATTATGACGTGCTGCTAGCACGTGTTTTTTTAACACTAACCATGTCCCTTGCTTGTGAACATATCTGCAATTTTGCTGCACTTCCCTCCAGAGCTTTTCTCCTTTTAATGCGCTCCCTCTCAGCTCAACATTCTCTCTTTCTCGCCCTGTCTCTTTCTCCTGCGCTGTCCATTGCTTCTCAACACTGCTTGGTCACATGCACTCCACACACTGACTGAACGTTGTGTTGATGTGTATGTGCATGGGACCAATCGCATGTGATGACAGGCAGAGATCATACCCTCAGGTATGAAAAGCAGGCAGGGGCTGACAGTCTACAGGTCTGAGTGACTGTAGCTGCCCCATGTTGGCGTCACCTTGGTTTTCTCATTTCATTTTTCATTTTTATCTCGGGACTGACGCTTCTCCTGGTGCTCTCAATAGGCAGTCCGGACTTTTTTTCTTTCGCATTGTGAGTTAGAATTGTGGACTCAGAGAAAGTGTGCATGAAATGCTCCAAAAGTCATCCAGAGAGCCCACAATGCAATCAGAGTTGGCCAGGCCATATCTGGAGTCTCTGGTCAGATCTCAACCAGGTATAAATGCAATCCTTGTAGAATGACTGCATTCTAAAGAAATAAATCACCCATTGATTGTTGTAGCATCACACCTTCAATAGATAGATGTGTGGTAGTACATTATCAGGCAGCATCATCCATTCATTACCTGAAGTAAATGTGTTTACATGATTGTATTCAGTTTAGTAAAAGACAATGTAGTGAGGAAAAGGTTGGCTGCCTTTAACAGGGCACACTATAAACACTGACGCTGACCAGTCACAGTTCTTGTGGCGTCCATGCAACATCTGTAACCCCAGACTGTATTTCTGTTTTTTGGGCTGTAAACATGGCTACAGAAGAATCCTCTACTGTATGTAGCTACAGATTCTCCCATGACTGAGCAGCATCTGCCTTTAGAGGAACACAAACCTCCACTACTTCCTTGACCTTTTCAAAGCCTTACAACAACTACTTACTACTACAACTTGCAGACTGTAGCAGAGCCAATTAACGTTTATGTTGAGAAGTGGCTTGAATGAGCATTTTATTTCCATGTCTATCTTTCCACTTAGCTTAGATTCGACCAAAGAACTGCCCAGAGCCAGCACGGTTCCAATTACCATCAAACAAACAGCACTGACCCTCCCCTTGCGGGATGACCGAGGCCGGCACCAACAAAGAACATCAACAAAACAAGCTTAATTTTTAATCAGTCCCACAACACAGAGAGCCTCCAATAGTCACAGATCTCAGCACTGTCAGAGAAACACAAAGCAGAGACAAACTGAATAGAGAACACAGGCTTAGTGATCAAAAGGCAACCAGCCAACCAGAGCCTCACGCCACTACAGATAAGAAACTACCATTGCCATGTGATCACTCAGCCACCTCTATCCGATTC
This sequence comes from Maccullochella peelii, assembly GCA_002120245.1. Taxonomy (NCBI): domain Eukaryota; kingdom Metazoa; phylum Chordata; class Actinopteri; order Centrarchiformes; family Percichthyidae; genus Maccullochella; species Maccullochella peelii. The sequence continues at coordinate 16,092 of LKNJ01005589.1, forward strand.
CATGAAAAACCCAGCGATGCAGCCATCCAGCATGAAAACTGGTAGGCCAGTGGGTTCATTTAGAGTAATCACAACACAGACACACTATTAGCCTTAGTTTAGACTTTTTTGAGTCAATAAATTATACAGTGATTCTGATCCCAGTCTATATTGTTCATTCTAGCAGAGAAAACGATGCCCTATATACAAACAAACAAAACCAACATTTAAAATCTATGACATTGCCTTGTATTATAAGCCCCCAAAGTCAGAAGGTAACATCACGTTCAGACCTGCTGAAAGTTCAAACTTCAGCTACTAGCATGTCAGTCAATTAAAAAAGAATGTTGTGTTGTGTGAGCAACCCTATCTCCAGACAAGAGCGTTGATATTGGACGATTTTGCGAAATCTTGGATTATATTGAATGACGATATTTTTGGTTCTTTTTACATCCAGTGCCAACGTTTTCAAAATTCTCCCTCTCTACAATGTCTGCGCATAGAAACTACCGTATGCAAGATCATGGTTACAGTTTGTGAAAGGCAAATGATAACTACAGGCATATGATGGGATACGAACTCAATCTGCACTTTCTGCCTTTCCACACATCGTGAGGTGTGGAATCGTTCAATACAGACTTAATTCCTAGCGATAGTGGGCTGACTGTTGACATTAAAATGAGGGTTATGTATGTAACTACGGTTCTATGAATTCTGGATTACTACAAAAAGATTATCTAGGCCAGGGGTCCCAACTGTTTGACCCAGGACCCAAATCAGATCTGAAATTTTTCTTTTCTTTCTTTCCTTTGCTATTGGATACTTTTTTATGCCGGATGGGGATTCTAATGAAGACTTATGAAGGAACATATTAGTCTACAGTCACTGCTATACAGTTTACAGTAATACCCTTCTGTACAACAAAATATTGACCCTGATGTTCATTTGAACTTACCATGTTTAATGAGATGGTAGTGCGTGCCCGTCCACACTGTGGACTAAAGTCATTGGGTGTGGTCAAGAATGTGCATCTCATCTGTCACATCAAGCCTGGACGATTTCATGCAAACAAGAGCACTAAATCCAAGTAAGTGCCATGACAGCTGAATCAGCTGTTTAACTACACTGCCTGGACGATCCACAGAGGTTGCGTCACAGTAGGGTCAATCACCTGGTCAAATGTTTTGCTAACTTGCTAGCTAATCACACATCACAGGATGTTTCTGGGTTTGAATGCATGTGAAGGAGGCATCTTCAAGCTAAAACGAGGTGTTATGTTGTAATTTCTCCATTGTGAATAACTTTACATAATGTTTCTTTAAACACCACTGCTGCCAGGGATAAGCAGATTGTGTTCTGTGTTTCATAAAAGCTAATTTGGCTGGGGCATGAGAGAGGCTTTTCTGAAATTGACCAACTTTCAATAAAATATTCAAGGGAGTTGTTAACTTTTTATGCAGAATTTCATTTTCTTTCTATACTTATTGTGGCACATGCAAAAAGAACAGTCTTGCTTTGCCAAAGACATTGGCCACATGAAATATAAAAAAACATGTTCTTCTTACAAACATACAATACTTTTAACATACACATAGTCTTAGTTTATGTTTGAAAACCTTACATGGCAAATGCTTTAAACACTGCCAAAAGTATACATATATGCATATATTTATATGAATATATATTTACGATTTGATGGAAAGAACAAGATCAGCGCACATTGTATCTAATAAGCTGATTATTAAAATTAATTCCATTTTAAAACAGGGACGTGCTGTGGCATACCTTGAAGCTGTTCAATAAGAGTCCAGGCCATTCGAGAACCTTGAGCATCAAATACAACATGACCCTGAAAGGAAAAGGTAGAATTTTAATGTGTAATATCCCCCTCCGTCCTTCACACAGTGCACCTCTCTCAACGTCTCTCTCTCTCATATTACTATCCAGAACTCTCAACCCTTTCTCACTTTCTGCATCTCCTCGCTCCTCTGGGTCTTGTACTTACTGAAACTCCTTCGAAGGAGCTGGTGTTCATGGCTCGGTAGATCTCAGCTGTGATATCTCGGTTGTTGTAGTTGAAATCTTCTAGCCTGTGACCCTTGGCCTTTAGAGGCCCCACGGTTTTGTTGAGGGCCAGGGCTAGAGCCCACACAGCATCATAGGCCAGTGGGGCCTCCTGGAAACCGCCCGTCTCCTCTGGATTTTTACCCCCGAGTTTAGACATCAGCTGGGCTAGAAACTCCTGGGAGGTCTGTAGAGGAGGGAACATGACGAGAGATAGTGCTTGGTTACACACGGATAATGTTCGGTCCATTAATGGTGATATCATTCACTCTCAAAGGTGAACTAGGTCCCTTTCTGAGACTGAGTAGGCACCTTCATGAATACCTTAAGTGCTAGTCTGAGGTAGGTATTTTTTGTTTACTTTAACTTTGAGTGTGATTCTGAGGAGTGATCTTGAAATGTGTAAAAAATGTGGGCTCTGGTGTCCCTTGCTGCTCTCTTGGGTGGCACATAACCTGTAAGAAATGTTACTTGTTACTTGGCAGGCCTAGCAACAACAGTCTATAAAAGTCTATAAAACGAATAATTTTACAAGTCACTTATGTTTTCTCTAAATAAGTTTGGCTGACCTGGAGGTTTGTGCTCAACCTGTGTGATCTTTAGGTTTTAGCTCAGGGTATGACTGAAACTAACATGTCTAATAGAGAGGGGCGAGAAGCAATAATTGTTCAAATTGGAATCACGGCAAACACTTGCATTTTGAAGGCATTCATAGTGTTTCCCCCGTTTGTACATACAAAAAGTGACAGAAGTAGAGTGTGAAAAATGAAGATAAAATCCTGATCAATCACTGCAAGTGGACGTGATTGTCAGATTGTTGCTTTGAAATTTAACAAAATTTCACAAAAAATGTCGGACGCAGCCCCTCCAATTCTGATGTCGGAAAGGTGTGGGAGAAGGAAGTTTTAGACACTGTTTGACCATCCAAAAAACAGCTCCTTTAAAGCATACTGGCGCCGTTAGGCACAAAAACTACTTGCTTAGGGTTTGATCATGGTTTGGGTTAAAAACATGCTATGAAATTTACTGAGCACAGTCCCTGCCCATGCTCCCCAGAACCCTGTCTTTTTCGGACACGCCATGAACTTTCCTCTCACTGCCATGCAATCTAAGGACAAAATGTCAAAAATTCACACAATATGTCTCATAAGACCATAAGATTTCCATGAACACCATTGGAAACATGAATGCTCCCCACAGGGATGAGCCCATTTGATTTTGATAATTCCATGGCAGTGTCAACATCAGGCAAACTTAACATTTTTAATCCTATAACTTTTATTTCAAACCATAGACTCCTCTTACCCAGTTCCTTGAAAACACCCCAGCAAAATGTTTGCAATTTGCCCTTGTTTTGTGTCTGATTGCAATTATCCATGTGGCAAAGTCGGCTATAAATGAACACAGTAGGCAGGACGATGGCAGAGAGAAGTAGAAAATCACATTTTTCAGACCGCGAGTTACAATCAAAAAGTGATATTCTCCTTCGAGACATCCGCTCGCATGCCTGGCATGCCGATGTCTTCACCTGGCTACAATCACTGCTGCCATGATCACTGGAAAGTCTGGGTGTTACCCCCCTTAAATGCGCTTCAGTTACCACCAACTCTCTGAAGACGTTAGTCACACACAGAGTGAAAATGATTGTTAGCGCTGGTGTTTGTGAACTGCACTTTTTTTGCAGTGAGGCTCATCTGCATAGAAAGGGGCCAATTTTGCGCCAAATGTCTGCGTATTCTATCTAATTTAAATATGTGCAAATAGCACCGGTGCACCGAGATGCTATTTGCTTGGCAGGGCAGTTAGGGATGCGTTTCACCCTTTGACGGTGCTTTGAGAATTACACGGTTTCTTTTTGTCTTATTTGTGCAGGTTTACTGGCTGCAAAAGACACACAATCCTTTTGTTTATTCGCCTGTCAGTGTCTTGCTCAAGGATCCTTGGACAAGAGGTGCTCTGGAATCTAACCACCAACTCTACTTAAGGGCCATCCCACTCTACAAACTGAGCCCCACATGCTGTTCGTACAAAGGCTAGACAAAATGCATAATTTCATACAGTGATCAGATGAGTGGTCAGGCCATCACACTGTCAGAATTCGAGCCAGAGGAAGCGTGATTGGTAATTGCAGCAAAGATGAAAGGGAGAGGCAGAAACCTGTTTTTTCCCTGGATGATGTCTGTGCCTCAGTGTTACTTCACTGCACTTTGATCAATAACAGGCCATTCCTGCATGTCAAGTGCTCCAACAGAACTTACAGACAACATGGCCAGCAGATAACACACTCTGAACGTTAATAAAAGTCTACCCTCTGTGTTTCATGGAGTTTTAGTATTAGCACCACCATACAGAGCAGTATCCTGGACACACTACCCAGCAAGCACCTGGGCAACAAAACACTACAGCAGGTAGACATTCAGGTCAGCTCAAATAAACATTTTATACACAGGAGACACGCAAAATAAGGGGAACACCTTCCAATGTAAGAATATCAAGTAAGTAATGTAAGTAGTATGTAATAAGTGGTGCTGCCTTGCTGTCATACTGCTTCCTCTACTACATGCTTTATTAACGAAGAAAAGCCTTGTTTAGTTCTGTGTTGATCTGTTGAATTGGAGACAATAGATGGAGTCAGTAGGAGTTTCATCCTACTGTTCATGAAATTCTCTCACAATTCTCTCAAATTTCTTTGAAAATCTATTGGCTGGGACATGCTGTTTTGAAAATATACATTTAGAGCAATAATTTAGGGTTAATTCTAAATCAAGAATGAAAAATGTTTCTCAACATTGGGGTCAAGACACTTGGTGCAACCCTGTCTCCTAAAATGTACATTCATATTTAACAGATTTGCAATAGCAAATTTGTTGAAACAGAATGAGGAAACGTTTATATTGGACATATCTACAATATAACAGTACACTATTCGCTTCATACTTTCCACTCCTAGTAACTAATTAACATTTTTATGTTGTTTTTTTTTTATACAACTCAAAGCATTTAGTTAAGGTTAGGGAAAGATGGGGGTCTCAAATATTTTAAAAGTCAAAGCTGATTTGCAGTGCGAGATGGAGCCTGTCAAATTTTTTAATATTTAAAAGGTACCCTGTGCAGTTTCTGACCACCTGTGGAACAATGTTTTTCTTAGTTAGTCCCTGTTTTGTTTGTATCAAGCGGACACACACAAGGCTGCACATGCATTAATTCATGGGCGGTGTAATTAACATTCCTGCTGGCAGTTTCACGCTGATCGACAGTTGGCGTCTGTTATGCACCACTGTGTCATTAAAAGGCAGAGAAGATGAAGACTGCAAACTAGCAAATGTGGGTGTAAATAATATAGATTTAAAATATTAAAAAAATGGCTTTGCAAATGTTTTATCCGGAGTGGGCATGTTTGTTAGACCTTAACAATACACATTATGTGTTTTAGTGAGAAACAATGAATGTTAACATACATTTGTTTGCAAGAAAACCCCACAGGGTACCTTAAACCAAATCCACCAACTTTACCTAACCATACACAAGTGTTTTAGTAGCCTAAACCTAGCAACATGTTCTGTAAAGTATAAGGATGTCACACCTCCTGTGTTGGAAAAACTGTTGCTTGTGAATACAACCCAGGTAACAATTACATTTTCTATATATTTCAACCATATTTGGCAAAGCAAATATAAATGGGGTATGCTGATAAACTGACAGGGTTTATATAGAAGCTATTTGGAGCTCCCTCCAGTTTTTGGAAATAGATTATAAAAGACCAAATATAAATTTTTGCCACAACATGACAATTAGTCATAGCTTACCCAAACCTATTATGCAAAGCAGAGTATCACCACTTAGAGCGCATATAAAATAACAGGTGGTTCTTATATTGCAAAAGTGTCTGTCTTAACAAGTCATCTGGTTTCAAATTACTTTTTCATCGGAAAAAGAGAAAATCCTCCAAATGGTAAATCCCACTTGACTTGTTTCCAGTGTAGCTTCCCTTGTTTCAGTAATCTTCTGGAAATTAGTGTCAGTATCTTAAAACAAGACAAAAGAAAACAAGCTGCTGCACTTCAATGAAACAACAATTCATTCTAGAAACCGTTGAAACAAATAGATTTGTAATGAATTCAGGTAAAATGATCCTAACCAGAAAAGGTTGAGAAATCTGAGATAAAACATTTTTTGAAGATGTTTTTACACATTTTAAGTGCACAAGTGCAGTCATTTTGCTGCTGTAGCAAAATATAAACACTGGATTAGTGCATTCATCATAAATTCACAACAGCTTCCGCAGCTGCAGATGGTTCTGTTGACCACCACTGAAGCCACATTATAATGCTTCTCTTACCAGGTTTGAGGCTCCTCGCACCGTCTCTGGGTTGAGCATGACAATCTCAGTGGTCACATGACCCTCCACAGCCTCTGTCATCTGCTCCACAGTACAGTTAATGGATGGGTCCTTGATCTTAAACCAGTTGTCCGCGTACCAGCCAATGAGGAACCACACATACTTTTTACCATACAGCTTCTCCTTGTACACCTGCAGAGGGACAATGGAACAATGAGAGGAGGAAGAAGAATGTGACGCATGAACAGCTATGAAGGAAAGAAAAAAGAGATTAATATTTGATACATTTGAGGAAACGGGAAAAGTAAACAGTAAACAGTCTCTGGACCATTAAATAACCGACCTGTCATGTTGTTTTGTTTGTTTTTCTTATTTTAACAGTCATTTTAACAATCATTTTGAAAAAACAGTGGTGAACTGCATCACTTTTAAACTTTCTCACAATCTACTCAGTGATATTTGACATATTGCATGTGATGGGTGGATTTGAAGGGCAATTTAAATCCATTATGTCCCCTGACTGTCTGGCTGAAATGTAGGTGATAATAAATATAAGTAAAGTGTTGCCCACGTTAGGTCAGTCAGTTTTTTTAATTATTTTTTGGCATTTTTGCCTTTTCATTTATGATAGTGCTGCAGAGAGAGAGACAGGAGGACATGCAGCAAAGGGTTCGGGTTGGAATGGTACACGTTCTACCAGGTGAGCTAACAGGGAGTCCCTGGGGGCAGTCAGTCTTAACATTGGATTTATAAGGCTCTATTCTGTAATCTGATCTGGTTTTGGGATATTGTTTAGCTGTTTAGCTATTTAGCATCCTAAATAGCTAAACTGACATGCAGTTAAGTGCTCTTTTATTGTTCAAAGTTACAGACACTTAAATATGTAATATCAAAATCACATTTTAAAATAGGGTTTTCTAGGTTTTCTTCAGGTGGATTTCAGATAGAACCTTCGAGTATTAAGAGCATTTATTCTGGCTTGGAGTTCTAACTGACTAAGGCATGATAGAAAGCAATGATTTTCTTGAAAAACTTTACTCTTATTTTGTTTTAATACACAAAATCAACATATTAAAGGTAGCCTGTTGAGTTTTTGACCACTTGTAGTGCTATGGAGCAATGTTTTCAAGAGTGGTTCCCCATTTTGTTTGTATTGTGCATGCACACAAGAATATACTGGCACAAGCATGCTGGTGACGCGATACACAGTCCCACTGTCAGTTTCGCACTACTCCGCTAATTGACAGATGTTAGTGATAACGCGCCAAGAAAAGTAGCAACGGTATATCTCAGATTCCAAATTGCTTAATTGCTGTCACCTATAAACTAGTCACAGTGACTCTGAGTTAGTAATAATGTCACTAATTCTGAAGCTAACGTGAAAAATCAGCTTTTCAACAAGTTCAAACAAAATAAAAAATTACTAGACAAATCAGCCTGTTTCTCTCACCTAATCAGTAACAATAAACACAATCCTAAATGTCTCTTTGACACTGCTGCCAAACAGCCATCTGTTAGCTGCTCGCCTTTTAAGGTTCATGATTTCTTAGATTTTTTCTGCAGAAAAACACAAAATTAGTTCCACGTCTCCAGCTACTCCTGTAAAATCGGCAGTATATTCATATGCTGAATCCCAGTTAGTCTCTGTTCTAACAAAATTTGAGACTATCTCTCTCGACTGTCTAAGCTGGTGCTAGCTTCTAAACCAACCACCTGCCTCCTTGACCCCCTACCAGCTAAACTTTTTAAAGATCTCTGGCCACTTCTGGGACCTACAATGCTGAATATTATTATATATAATTTGTCACCTACAACTGGCACTGTCCCCACTAGCTTTAAGACTGCTGTGCTTAAACCTCTAATTAAGAAACCATGTTTGTGAGTATATACCTCTGGGCTCTGCTCTCTCTCTCTTTGCCAAATTATGCACAGTCATGGAATTCATTTCCACTGCTACGCTGATGATACTCAGCTATATGTGCATGTAAAGGCAGATGATCATTCCCAAATGACTGAATTAGAGGCCTGCTTCTCTGCTCCTAAATTCTGATAAAACTGAGATGCTGGTCATTGGCCCGGCTCAACATAGACAACAGTTTGATCAAGTATCTGTAACTCTCGACAACTGTGTGATTTCTTAAAGTTCGACAGCCAAGAATCTTGGTGTTGCATCTGATCCTACTATCTATTTTGATGACATTAAAGAATTTTTCACCTTCGCAACATAGCTAAAATTAGGTATTTTCTGTCCTTAGCTGGAGATCCTAATTCTCACCTTTGTTTTTTGCATGCTAGTACTAAAAGTCATCAAATGGTTTAGAATGCTGCAGCTAGCTGGCATGCCCCTTTCCTCTGGAATAATCCCTGTCGACATTAGACAGTGTGACTCTGTTGGGGCCTTTAGATCAAAACTTAAAACTCATCTTTTCGCCTTTTCAGCTAGCTGCTTATTTTTGATTACCTTGTACCTGTTACCATTATCCTTCTGGCGGCTCGGTCTCAGTCTCTAAGCTTAGTACTTGCAGCCCATGATTGTCCTTCTGACAGGAATATTGTAAACTTTCAGAAAACCACTGCATCTCTCTTTTTGTTTGCGTCCCACAGGCACAGCTGTGTCTCCCCCCCTCTCCCTAGTTTCTCCTCTTTGTTTTGCCTCTTGTGAGTCTGTCTAGTCTGTCCTCTTCCAGGTCTCCATGGTGGAGAGGAGGCCATGTGGCTCAGGTTTGTTTGGTGACACCTGAAGTTGCTCAATGTCCTCCTGGATCCATATTCTTCATATATGTTTAAAATCTATCTATAATTTTGTCATCCTGATCATACTGTAATTTCATTATGTTGGTCTATTCTGTACACACAACATCTATTTCCTATTTGGGGACTTTATCTGAATCGAGGTCTAAGGACAGAGGGTGTTGTATGCTGTATACATTGTAAAGCCTCTTGAGGCAAATTTGTGATTTTTGATATTGGGCTATATAAATAAAAATGACTTAACTTCATCATTGTCATTCACTATGTCTTCAGTTTTTTCTTTGAGGTTCTTCCCCAGTCACTGAACAGTGAGGTGACATGGTAGAGATTTATTTTCAAATGATATGGCCATTGGTGCATAAAACTAAATATAAACCTAAACAAAATCTTAACTTGTCAGAGAACAGGGTTGTGAATAAGACATTTTTGACAAAAATATTAGATAGAACTGTACAATACTAAGGTAAATTAAATTTGCTGTCTGTGATGGAATATTCATAGAAAAACAGATCAACAAACAAATAAATAAATGTAAGAACATACTGTGTTTATTTAGGGGGACACACAAAACTTTAGTACTGAAACCCAATATATACTCTTTTTTTTTAAAACTCTTGCATTCAAGCACTTTGTTACATGTCTTTAATACTTTAGTTCACATCAGCCAGGTCTGTCACAAATGAAAACAGGAGAACACATTACCTCACAGAAGACCTTCCTGGCCTCTGTCTCATAGAACAGGCCAACAATAATTCTGGCATCTTGGCGCTTGGAAGTGAAAAAGAAAAGGACAGAGTCACACACAGGCTGGAGATGAAAAGCACAAGCTAAAGGCCCTGCAGTGTGGATAGGGAAGACAGGAGCCAACCCCCCTCCCAGCCCCAGCACCACACAGCGGTAGACTTCCTTTTCACTGCGTACATTTATGATGTTACCATGGTTTCTTCTGCAATGGCCAATTAATCCTGCACACCAAAACTAGGTCAGTATGCAGGGCAAGGTCATGTAACGTGTGTGTGTGTGTGTGTGTGTGTGTGTGTGTGCCAGGACAGAAGAAAGTCAGGCCGACATAGGTGAAGGAAGGAGAGGAGGAATGAAGGGAAAGAGGGGGCTAAGATAGAGGTTCAGTATCCCCGTGTTTTCATTAAAAACACCTAAAACCCCATGGCAGACTCCAACTCAGACTCATATTTGAAGTAAAAAAACAAACCCCCCCAAAAAACATGCTTAGTGCACAGCTTTGCCTAGAGGAGCTCAGTCCCTTGTGTTGCTGCTTGCGGCTGGAAAATAGAAAGGTTTCTTATTTTTTTTCTTCTGTGTTGCATTGCAGCAATGCAGTTAGCCAATCACAGGCTGCTCTGAAACAAAACACTGTGTTGTTTCAAGTGAAATTCAGTGATTAGATGGTTGAATGCTTCAACCCTGCAAATGCATGTAGGGTATCTACTTTCTTGAAGCAATGGGTCAATATTTTGGGAAATAGGCTTATTCACTTTCCCTCTGAGAGTGAGATGTTCAGATGGATATAAGTCTCATGTCTGTATGTTAAGTATAGAGCTGGAGTCAGGAGGTGGTTAACCTAGCTTATCATAAATACTGGAAGCAGGTGGAAACAGCTAGCCTGGCCCTGTCCAACGTTCAAAAATACACCAACCAACACCTCTAAAGCTCACTAATTAACACGCTGTGTTGACTAAAAGTGTAAAAAACAAGAATTTGTGATATTAGGATAGGTTACGTGCTGGAACTATTTTTTGACAAACAACAGCTATGTAAGGCTTCCTGGAGTTGTCACAGTGAGTTTGTCAGGTTTGGTACCATTGTGCGTGTACAGGGACCTAAACCTGTGCTCATTGACTGTATCTGGCTACCTGTACTATAGCCTGAGACACTGCAAAGAAATACTGGGCAGATGGATACACTGTTGTTCATCAAGAAATATTTTCAGCACATAAATATCCCTAAAAACAAAAGCTTCTACATTTCTCTTCCGTATTTTTGAACTTTAGACAGAGCCACGCTAGCTGTTTCCTCCTGCTTCCAGTGTTTATGCTTAGCTAGGCTAACCACTTCCGGATTCCAGCTACCGTACACAAACATGAGACTGATATCAATCTCCTCATCTCACTCTTGGCAACAAAGCAAATAAGCATCTTTCCCAAAATGATGACCCCTTGCTTTAATGAACAATTTTCCAAGCTATTGTAGTAGTTATAAGGATGGCATGCTTATAACAAAACAAAACTAGCCAATAGTCCCTTGCTGCTATAAGTGTAGTAATCAAGTCAACTTCCATCATCCACTGATATATTCAGATATGAATGGGTGACAAAACTACATGTTTGCTTGAGATACGTTTTGTTTTCTTCCGCAGAGCATAAGGAGCTCAGTCAGTAATAGAATAACATCATTTCAAAAATTACTTTCTGGTTTGTCCAGAGGACAGGCAGCCAGAGTCTACTACAGAGTAAAAGAATCAGTGAGAGGCAGAGGATCAGGTTTCTGCTGGTTTGGCCACACGGCAGCACAGCTAGCTGGGACTATAATAGTCTGGACAGAAGCCAAGAGTGAAGCTCAATTGAGAAGCTCAATTTGTAAGCCAACATGGACTTAAACTGCTCAGAATAATGTAAAGTTTGAACATTCACAGCTCCATGACAACCAAGCAAACTCCATCTCCTGATGAAAACTGTGTCATACAGTTAAAGGCTTCAGAGGAAGCGAGTAAGTGGACCTTGAATTTAGGACACAAGATACTTGTGCAGCTGGGCAGCTCAACTGGCACTACAGAGATGCAGCGTCTAGCTGAATGACTCCACATTCCGGGCATAAACTGCTTTTGTACTTGCTGGGCTATTGTTGGCAAGTATCCAGGAGCTCTCTGTGGTGAATTGGCCAAACAAGGCCTGACTGATAGGTGCTCAGCTGCCTGGTATGTGTAAGAAGCATGGGGGGATCTGGCACCTTGAGGTTTTTGACAGCCACAGCAGGGTCAGTGAGGAAGCTCTGACGAACGCTGATTTCAATGCCGGCCTCCTTCACCCTCTCCTCTAGATCATCCAGAGTCTGTCAAACATAGAGAGACACACATACAATTATGAGCATGCAGAAGATGACAGAACGAGAGAAACAGCAACCAAAATAGGAGTGGGAGAGATAATGAAATGGTAGGTCGCAAAAAGAAATTGGAAGAACAGTAAACAGCAATTGAAGCAGGAGTGAAGTAGTGGGGGGAAAGATGAGTTGGTGAATTAGAAAGGTGATGGTAGGTGTGTGGGTGATGATACCAACAAACAGATAAAACAATCAAGGGAAGGTAGACATGATAGAATATGGGGGAGATAAGGGAGGGGAGAGAAATAGGAAATGAGAAAAAAGAAACCATTTTCTTAGTCATCTTTTTTGCTGTGCAGGCTTAACATGCCATGTTTCAGATACTGTAGGTGTCCATCCTGTCTGTCCTCAGTATCAGCAGCTGCCAGTATTTTCTGGCCACACAGCATTTGTTTCTATCTTTTTACCTCTACAAGTTGATAGTGGATTAGTAGCTGCTCTGTGCGCACAAGAGGACACGAGATTCTATTTCAGCAAAATAAGAAAACACTGGATTTACGGGATAAAAGCCACCACACAGTGTAAATTATGCATAAATGCGCCTGTGGATGTACAGATAACATGCAGCCTCACTCCCACTACTGGCCGCTGTGTCCCCTTCTTTCCAAGCCTATCATTTAGTTGTTTTTCAACTATTTAAAGTGAAGAAATTTGTTATTTTATTTCATTTTCTGTACTGTCAATTTGCTCTGGTCAGTTATGTTTATATTTCCACTTTGTGTCACTCTGGCCAGCAGGGGGGGCTGCTTTATTGGACAGATGAAAAATATCAGGTATGTGTGGACCTCTGAGGAGACTGCAACGTTCCTTGAATTAATACAGAAAGAAACATAAATGCCATATGAGATGGAAAACAGCAACAAAACACCACAATGTATCAAGAGCTGCAGAAACAAATTTTAGACAAAGGCTTTGACAAACTGTGGCAAATTCTGAGAAGCAAGTGGAAGAGTTTGAACAACTCTACATGAGTGAGAAGCGTCAGATGTCTACCAGTGGTTCGGAGGGCAAAGCAAAAACCAGCTTCAGATTTTTTGACAAAATGGACTACCAGAACGACCTCTAGTTACGTCTATCAGTTCCTTAATCAGCTTGGAGGTTGAAAGTGACGAGTCAGAGGGTAATGTAACACAGTTCAGGTTGTATTTCGTCTCTAGTGTTTACTTCTGTCAGCTTTGGACATCAGATTCTATATACTTGGCATGCAAAACCACGTTTATACAAAGTAAAAGGTAAATTCAGACTGGAGAAGCTAAACAACAATCTTTTTGAAATAAAGTAGAGATAAAGACTAAAAATATTACACACCATTTTTAATATAAACTTAAGGTCTGTACGTGCCTTGTTGCTGTCAACATCTGCTTAAATGTTTTGGTCCAATGAAAGTTCAATTTAGTGTTGTAGTGTCTTATTGCAGCTATTAAGGTGATATTACCTCTGGTTTCCAGTTTAACTCAACAAGCAACATACAGAATATTGGATTTTCATCACCTAAAAAATCATTGATCACAATACATATATTTTTATTTTTCCCCCTTTTATTTTACAACAGCTGCACAGGATAGACCTGACATCTATGATTAGGGGGGAGACAGCGAAAAACAGTACACCCAGATCCCGAGGATACTGGAGACGGCCTTCAGAACAGAACAAATGTTTTCTGCAGTAGTTTCATAATCTCAGAAAAGATGTGTTCTGCAGTGATTTTGTTACTAACAAACTCTAACTTTTTCTGGTGTTTGGCTTTAGAAGCCAATTTCAACATTTAAATTAATTGTTACACTAGAAGTTAAGTACACTAGAAACATGTTTTATTGTGCTGATGTTTTTCACTATATATGACTGACCAAAATAAAAAGGCTAGCCATTCATTTAAATGCTCTTTTCATAAAAGCCAGTGTATTTTGTTCGACAAAATGTTAATGTATGAGCACTGTTATAGTATTGCACTTTGCTTTTTGCAATAAAGATAAAAATAACTGAATGAAATGTCTTCTCCATTAAGGGGTTAATGAACAATCCTTGGTCCAGTAACTTTTCAGAATTATGTCACCTCTCAAGTAATGACATCCATCATAAGTACTGAACCAGAACTGGAACGTAACTTGGAGGGGACCAATACATCAAAAAAACATCATACTTGAAAACATACTGAATTATGTCAAAAAGCCCTAGAGCAAAACATCTTTTTTTGCATTTTTCGAATTTGACAGCTGGATTGTTTTTGTAGTGTTTATTCATCCCAAATAGCTAATGTGCCAACTGTATAAATGTTAGCTGTTATCTAGCTAGCAATATGCGCAGTCTTTGACTCAAATCACAAACTCTTTCAGTCATATTCCACCAGATTCTATCATCGTTCCTCTTCTCCTTCTTCATACATTTATTAATTCTATTCAGTTTTTTATTTAAATAGCACCAAATCTCAGTTATCTCAGGGCACTTTTTATATAGAGCAGGTCTAGACCGTACAGATCTAGACTCTTTATTAAATGGAGTCATAAAAGCTCAAGATTAAGTTAACCTTTAAATCACAAGGACACAATTTCACTTCAATTTGCATCATCATGGATGTGAAATGTCAAAATGTCAAATTTGCATCTAGTCTGAACATACCTTCAGTGTGTTCAGACAATCTAGACATGTGGAGTGAGTCTCCCGACATACTGTTGGGCAAGATTGTGTAGAAGGGCTGGATTTTGGATCACCTTTTCTTACTTTTGGAACAAAATCCAAAAGCCCCCCATTAATGTTTTGAAACTTAACACAAGACAATTTAATACACCCCGCTTTCCATTCTCACAGTAGTTTACAATAACTACAACCAGAATTTTTACATTTTTGAAACTATATTTTCTTGATTTCAGACAGAGGTTAGCAAAAACAGCTTCTTATTTCTAGGGGGCAACCATTGGTTTTGCCTGCTGTTAGCTGGACATGCTAACGATAAACACACTGCCTAATCTAGTCATCAAACTTTTGTTCTTGTGCTTTTAAGCTTGACAGGCAGCCATGCCTAGTTACGGTTGTTAAGCTATGATTGGAAAATCGCTGTTCAGGGGAGGGGTTTAGCAGAAGGTCAGTTCACAGATCAGTTCAAAATATAATCAAGCTTGGAAGAAATTTGGGAAATTGGGGTGGTGTAACAAAATCTATGAAAGTGCCTTTAAATTACAATGACAATCTTGTATTTAGTACTCTGACACTTTCAGCTAAATACATGACTCACTGATGTAAAAACTTCTGTTGTTTGCTGAATGGTGGCAATCTTGGTCCATTTCCACTTCTGGAAGAGCTGCACTCGAGTGGGATTGTGCAGCGTGGCAGATGGATGAGTGCGGAAGAAGGTGGGAAAACGCTGGCGGTTGGATAGAGCCGGAGAGCTGGAGCCATATGACAACTGAGACACAGGAAGACAGAAACAAGCACGTTTAAGGCAGTGTCATCCTGATGGCTGAGACTGCTGCAAAAGGATGACTAAAAAAGAAATAAAGAACACAAAAAAGCTAATGTTAGAAAGGAGCAGCAAAGTATTTATGTTTTCAAAAAGCAAAATGTAAGTATTCATGTGTACAGTGTACACCATGTGTACAAAAAATTATCACCAACTTTACAGCTCCCCTCAGCTCCACAAAGGGTTTTAGTCCCTTTTAACTCATGTTTTGGTTTTCTAGCCCACAAATGTACTATTTCAGTGTTGCCAACTCTCATGCTTCTGGCGTGTGACACACGCTTTTACGTTCAGTCTCACGCTCTCACGCTGCCCAAACAGTTCTCACGCCAAAACACTGAGACAGCAACAGAGGTGAACAGGTATGTACGTACCACTGGTTACGTACTGTAAGTGTGTGTTTATGTATATATTTGGCTGAGTGTGTCATGTGTAGATTTGTGTGTGTGTTTTTTTTTTCATGTATTGGCTATGTGTCTGGTGTACTGTAGGTTCTTGTTAACATTTGTTTCTTTTTGTTTATCTCTGGTTCTTGCTACTTGTGAACAATGTGTAGTTTTGATAGTGGAAACAACACATCTTTGACTTTCATTAGTGAATGAACCTGTGTGCCCTTTATTGGGTTAGTGTTTATCTAATAATGTGAAATTGTGAGTATTTCCCAGGGTGGAAGTCCTGGGGTGGCGTAGTCAGGCATATCCTTAAATCTTAGAATATAAGGTCCTGCTCCCGCCACATGTGTAAGGTGCACACGGTAGGGGAATCACGTTATTGTTATGTTATCAAATTTGGGGCACCACCTTCAGTCGAAGGAAAATAAAAATAATTAAATTGATCAGTCTTATTACCTGAATGGTGAATTCTCAGTACATTGATCCTTGATCTCTACGTTGCAGAAACGTCCACGGACAAAACTTGGTGATAAATATGAACATTTATTTATAGCTAAAGGTTCCTTAACAGGTCAATAGTGTGAATATACGATACAATGCGTAATGATATGATGTGGAATAAAATCAAATAAAAGAAAAGAAAAGGTTATTTGAATAGCAATTTCAAGAATGAATTATCTTTGGCGATAGTAATGGGAATATGTGGCTTAGGTAAAAGGACGAATGAACGCTAGTTTGTTAGTTCCTTTCTCTAAGATCTAAATCTAATATTCTGAGTTCTTATCCGACACCAA
>LKNJ01005589.1:34704-45558 GCA_002120245.1 Maccullochella peelii
GCTGTGGAAGGATGAATCCTGGGAAACACCCAGGGAGAGTTGTTGATTCAAATCACTAAAAGATCTGGCAGGGCTGTAAACATTCCTGCCTCTCTTTTGATCTTTTCCAACTTGCTTACCTCAGGTCCATATGTTTTGCGTACTTATTTTAGCAAGCAAAGGGGTTTTCACTACAACACTTAAACCCTGATGGTCAGTTGAGTCCAAATATGTGCACATAAAATAGGGTATGTTTCTATAATAGTTTTATTCCTCATAATATACAGTGACTTGCAAAAGTATCCAACCCCCTTAAAAGTTAGGAGATTTGTCTGAATTTCAAATGATACATTGAGATTTATTTCTGTGTAATGTTTTATTTTAAAAGATTGGCCCTCAAAATAACTGTTTTAAAGTGGCATTAAAATATTTTGTACAAAAATNATATAAGTGCATTGTACCCTTTCAGTCAGTTGAGTCCAAATATGTGCACATAAAATAGGGTATGTTTCTATAATAGTTTTATTCCTCATAATATACAGTGACTTGCAAAAGTATCCAACCCCCTTAAAAGTTAGGAGATTTGTCTGAATTTCAAATGATACATTGAGATTTATTTCTGTGTAATGTTTTATTTTAAAAGATTGGCCCTCAAAATAACTGTTTTAAAGTGGCATTAAAATATTTTGTACAAAAATCAAACAACTGAAATATGCTGTTTGTATTCAACACCCATGCTCTGGAAGCTCCAAGTTTACACAGATGAGAAATACTGCCCTAATGAGGACACAATTGGCCTCCAGCTGTGAAACACTAAAGTGACCCCCTAAATTTAAGTATCACTGGTCAGGCTGTGAATCTGAAAGAACATGCACAAATTAGGAAAAGGCTACAAACTAATATCTCAGTGTTTGGATATCCCAGCACGTACTGTTGCATCATACTACCCAGGCACTGACAAGGCCTTCCCTCAAAACTCAGCGTCCGGGCAAGAAGGTGACTTATGAGGGAAGTAGTTTGTGTGGACACGCAAACCTAACACTGCCCATGCCTCAACAAACACCATCCCCTGCTTCATGACCCCAGGCACAAGGCCAAAGTAACACAGGAGTGGTTAAACAACAAAAAGGTGAGTGCTCTACAGTGGCTAAGTCAAAGTCCAGATCTCAATCCAATCGAGAATCTGTGGCACTGTTTAAAAATTGCGGTCCACAAACATCATCCAACCAACCTGAACAACCTGGTATCTGCCATGAAGAATGGGGAAAAAATCACTCGCAAACAGTGTACAAAGCTGGTAGATACGTAGCCCAAAAGATTTGCTGTTATTGAAGCAAAAGGTGGCTCCACCAAGTACTAATGTGTAGGGGTTGAATACTTATGATAGCAGCATTTTTCTGTTTTTTATTTTCATTAAAAGGTCTGCTGACGAATAATTAATTTTGGGTTTGAAAAATTACTGTTAGAGAATATGGGTTTGCAATAAAAATACTAAATATAACAAAATGTGTAGGTATCATTTGTAATCCAAACAAATCTGATCACTTTTAAGGGGGGTGAATACTTTTGCAAACCACTGTATATTAAACATGTGCTGCTCTGTGGTCCTAAACATTGCAGTCGTCTCTGTAAGTTTCTGAGTGGTTTAAATCATATTTGTCCAATAAAACGTTCCATTATGTCCCTTATGTCTCCATGAGTTTGGTTAATATACGGTGTGCCACAAGGCTCAGTTCTTGGTCCAATCCTGTTCTCTTCTGACAAAGCTGTATCTCTCTGTTAATCGCAATCATTCTGTTAAGTGAGACACACTATTCGTATAACTGCCTCAGTGCAATAAAAGAATGGATTGGTCAACATTTTCTGTACCTTATCTGTGACAAAACGGAAATTCTATCTATTGGCCCAGATACTGTTATGCACAATTACTCAGATTAAATTGATTTCTTGATTGGTGTCTTGATTTTAGAACTTTTTTTGTGAGTTGTGCACATATTTCTTGTTTTATATTTCATCTTGTCTGTCTCTTTTGCCCCCATCTTTCTCTTTCTTCTTCATGTAAAGAGTTTTGTAACAGCTGTTTTGTTTTTAAGAGATGTGAGGGTGACTTTTTAAACCAGTCTTGAATTAGCCTGATCACACTGACTATGAGCTGGTTTTCACAGTGGATCAGTTAGTTAGGTTCACTTCAATCAGGTTTTTCCCAATAAGCTCTGATATCATAAGACTACTTTCTGAATGCTTGGGGACATGATGTTCCATGTATGTGTTCTATTTTCTCCAACTGGTTCTGAATAAATCTAACAATGGACTAATATAAGCAACTGGAAGTGCAGTAACGTCATTTAACATTGAATGAATCCACTGCTTCCCAACATATTCAAACAACTACACAATTCATTCATAGAATCTTTTGTTGCCACACTTTCCAATTCTGTCTCAACTAAATATCACCCAATGTAATCTGAATTTATGGTTACATGAAAACTTCAACATTACTCACTGAAAGTCAGTTCACTATTTACTGTATTCAACATTTAAATCCTGTTGAGAATAAATGAGAATGCCATAAACAGTTTACAGTATCTTGGTGTTTGGTTCTATATCCTTCAGATAAATCACACTAAATCAAATTTGCTGTGTTATTCACTATTTTCATTGATTGCCTCTAGTTTTAGGCAGTACATTATGAATTGGACAATGACAAAAAAAATATGGGTCAGTCTTACCATAGGCAGTGGAGGAAAAGCTCTTTCTAACATAAAAATAGCAGTGCCAATGAAAAATGTGTATGAGTGCACTTTAATAGCATTCCCCAAAGATCAGAATGACATTAATGCTGTACTTTGCTCTAAGCTCAGAGATGTTTGAAGAGGTCATGACCTGAAGACAGCCACACTGATGTGTAACTGATCTGTTTTTTGGATGCCACATCGTAAAAGTCTTCAATAGACAGAGGCAACTGTAAGATGGCTCAATGTCTAAATCCCTACCAGTGGCCTAAAGTTGTTGTGCAACAAACAACAGATTTGGGCCTTTGTTGCGTTTTACATACAGTGGAGCTAAAAATGCTTGTCCTATGGGTGGCGCTGGGAAAAAAGCTCATGGAATGGGAATGGAAAGGATTCATCCCTGTGTGGAGAAGTGCTTAATGAGTCATCGTTTTTTGAACAAAATTGTGATTTTAAAGACTGCTACTTTCAAATTGCAAGAGCTGCGATTTTAATGATAACTTATGGCCTCAGACTGCTTTAAACACAGTGCTTGTCAGATCGTCTAAAACCTCTTTCTGACATCAGCTTTCTGAAACAGACATTTTGAAAATCACAGCCACATCATGCAGTGATCAGTCAGATGTGTGGAGGTGAGAAAGTAGGCCGGGTTTGAACCAGGTTGATCTTCTCTCTCAGGCTCTCTCTTTTCATTCTTCACACAACTACTTATCTCACATTTCACATGTACAACTCAGTGCAACACCATGAATACCACTCAAAAGAAAAAGAAAAAGGATTCTTGGAAACGAGATCAGGGAGGCAGTGGGATGCAGCTAAGAGGAAGCTATGATGGCATGGCACAACTTTGAGTCTGGCCATTTAGAACAGGCAGAAACACTTTTGCCTTTAGACGTGGTTGGACGATATGTTGTACAGACTAGTTCGAACTACTGTAGCTTTACATCATTACTAGCTTGGTAATGTAGTCGCTTGCAAATTTACTCAGCTGCAGCTGAATAATGTTCATTCTCATTTCCTCTACAAAATAAAAGTTCTCAGCTGTTGTCTGTTTAATATGCTCTCTGTATGCCGGTGTCTGCACTATTTCCGCTTAACCTTGAGTGAAAAATATGAAATTAGTTTAGTTTAACTCAGTTAGATTTAACTGTTTTACATGAAAAAATTATTGTTGACAATCTGGGAGCAAAATAGTTGCCTGTTTAAGCAACATAAACGTGATCCTGGTAATGGTCGACAAATAAATAAGGATTTTTAAAATAACAATCTTTTGTTTCTGGAAACACAACTATAAAATGTAACCCGAACAATCTCTATCTCATCATGTTGCTCATCACAGCCACACATCTACTTGTATTATAATTAAGAACGCAGAGCTCCAGGCCCCGGATACCCAATGTTTTGGATAGAGACTCCAGGGGAGGACTGGCAGGAACAGAGGGTCTTGAGGGAGTTATTAGCAGAGAGAAAAGTTTAAATTCATCTACGATTTTTTAGGAAACTGTGTGTTTTCAGTGTGTCCATCTCCAAAACGCCTGTTTATTTGCAGTAAAAACTGTGTAGACTAATTAATTAAAACGGCATGTGCATATAAGCATGGAGGTTTCTGTGGTTATTTAAAAACACCAGAATAGAGCCCTTCTTGGTTCATATGTATTTGTGTAATAAAAAAAATATTAATTTAAGTCACATTCACAATATTGGACAGAAAAATCACAATTAGATATTTTCCTAAAATCGTTCAACCGTATATACACAAAGAAACTTTTATGTGGCACTAGAGGAAAGTTCAAGTGGTCACCAAACACCCTGTGAATCATCACCTGAATGTTCACAGCAGATTCTATTATAATCTGGTCATTCATTGTTGAGATACCTTTTCATGGACCAATTTGTCATTATGAATCATCCTCTGGAAAGTGTGAATATTTATATCAAATATCATGTCAATATGGCCTGTAGTTGTCGACATATCTTATATCTCTGAACCAAAGTCTTGGACAGACTGATCCTTAGAGGCCCAGCTGCTTGCAGGTTTGTTTGTCTGCACAGTTTTAGGGTCACCAGTTTTTAGGTAAAATCCAAACACCGCACTGGTTATAGACTGTGCAGTGTGCACAATGAGTGACAGCCCCATCCCAGTGGCAGCTTGAAACTGGTCTAAATTATTGAACTAGCTGTGTTGTCTTGTGGAAAAATATCTTTTCCTTTTCCCATTTGTTGCCTTTGTTTCAACCCCTGAGATAATATTGCCATGATCATCTCTTCATAATGAATGGAGTTGCTGATTGCTTATCTGCACCTTTATATAAAATAGAGCTGCTGTGAAATCGTTCAGTTTCCTCAGCAGCTTTCGTTTGTCACTACAGACGTTGCCCCAAGTTTTTCTTTGCAGTACATCCAGTTTGCCAAGGTCAGTTATCTGTCTAATGCTGATGTGTCCCCACTCCTGGCAAATAAACAATACAAAGTAAGTGAGTGTCTATAAAAAAGAAAAAAATGACAAAAAGAAATACCATTAAATGCAAAACCATGTAAAAATACTAATTATATCTAAGAGGAGTGCAGCTCTCAGATAGTTCTGTAACCCAGTTAATAAACATAATATTCTTATTTCAATGTTTATCCTCACAACCAAACACCACTTCACTTACACAAAGTTACATTCAAAGACTATGACCATATATATATTTGATAAGAAGGACATACAGTGTCATTGACAGTGACAGAAGCACACTTTAGAGCAGCAGTGCAGGGTAGGTGAGTCAGTAATCCTGATCCACAGTCCTACAGTCTTTGCTGACATTGCCATTAAAGTGGAGTGTTAACTGTGAGTAAATGAATGAAAGAATGAATGTACTGTAGATGTCAGGATTGTGCGGTGGGGATAGAGGTGGACAATATGGTCTTAAAGGTATTTTAAACTATGTTTGTGGTGATGATCATATTGTTTACATATTTAAATAAAGGAGCGGACAGAGAGGCAGTGCTGTGGCTCTGTGATCACTAAAACAACAGTCATTGATAAAATCAACACAGACTGATGAGTTCAATTGGTCAGTATCTAACTTAACTGACTTCAACTTGATGCAGACTTTATTGGGTAAAATGTGCTGATGATAAGTATCATCAGTCTGGTGTTTAACTGCTTGTGCACCTCTGCTTGCTTGTTTTTCCTCACACATCCCCAACCTGACTGTGATTGTCATGTCCCGTAATCTGTGTCTGGTTTCCTGTTTTAGTTTGAAGTCTGGTCGGTCTCACCTGCTCCTGATTCCCTCGTCTGTGTCTTCCCTATATATATACACACACACACACACCAGTCCTTTTCCTTTGTGAGTTGTTGGTTCTTTGTCATGTATCCTGTGTTCAATGCTTCCGTGTTTCATGGTGGATGTTTCCTGCACTTGGATTTACCTGTTGTTTTGCTTGCTTGCTTGCTTACTTGCCTGCCTGTACCATAAGTAAGCTTTCATTAAACCCTCTGAAACTGCTCTGATCCTCCGCTGTCTGCATTTGGGTCCATCTCCTGTTTCTCCTGAACATGCCTGATGGCAGTGACTGAGCAGACCATTTGGCTCCATTTTGTAAACTTGTAAAAACTCTGTTTTCTTTTTTTTCCCAATGTTGCAACATGCTGCTCTGTTTACTAACCTCAAGGTTAATGTCATCAAATCTTTATTCAAGGATTACCAACTGGACAAAACGGGCAACTAACCTGACTGTGAAATCTCTCCCTCAGTTCACTATCTTAAAGTGTAGATTTTTGGCTCATATTGTTGGTGTTAAGAGTGTCTTCCTGATGTGTTTTTGTATTTTGTTTCCACCTTTGGTGCTAAGTGCTCTCTGTGGTACCCAGAGATTACTTAATCAAATAAACATTGTGAACTGCCTTTTTTTTCCTATGTACCAGTGTTTCTGTATATGGAGTTCTTCTTAGTTGTGTCATGGTGACTATCACTGTTCATGCCAGCAACCCAATCCTTCTTCTGTTGTTTTATTTCTGTCTGTAAATGTAAATACATCACTTTCCTAATACCAGAGAATTCTTTCCTTGAAAGAGCTACAAGGCAGTATGTTGCAGTGGACAAGTTAAGTGAATATGACACCTTTGCGTTGAAGATCCACAAACAGAAATGTGAAGGTTCTTACCACTATGAGGTTCCACATACGAGCAGCCTCGGCCACCAGTGTGGACACAGAGCTGCAGCCTGGCATCAGCACGATTTTAATGGGCTCTGTGTACAGAAGGTCATACAGCAGTTTGGTGGCCTCCCCTGGATCACACTGTGGACACACAGACATAGACAGCAGTCAGTATAAGAAACACACTGTGCCCAACATTCTTACATAGGTAATGCAGTTTATCATTTGACAACATTGGATAAATAACAAGGACCCTGTATCCACAGGTATGTGGTATTTGCAGGGTGACCGCAGGTTTCACAATGAAAAGACATTTTAATGTCACCCGGAAGGGGTTTAAACATACTTAAATTTAACGTCAGAAATCACATTATTTAAAGTTACTTATAGTCAAAGAAAGGTCTGAAATTATAACAGACTAAGAAAACTACCTAGAAATTGAATAAATTAAACAGTTAGGGACATCCATCCATCTCATGGTGACAGCGCCACGTGCAGATACAGCGGCCAGTAGCTCCTTCGAATTTCACTACGTTTTTGTTTTAATTTGTAATTTTTTCGCCTTTATTACTGAAGCACGTATTACTTACAACAGAAATACACTCATCAGCATTGCAAAACAAAACGCAGGGTTTGTATTATGTGCAGCGGACCTTGAGATGATCACTGCCCACAACATCTTCTGATCACCCAGCCGGACCAAACAAATAGCGGGAAGAGAGCCGGGACAAGAGCTAAGGTAACCCAGCTTGGACCTAAGGCTATACCACCACCCAGCCTACTTCTGGCTATTGTCTGGTCGCAGGAAAATAAAATGGATGAAATAAGACAAACCTGGCTCCACCTCAACATCCCGGATCAAGCTATTGCACAGCCGGTCCGTGTTCCACACTGACAGAACGCAAGACTGTGTGTTTACATCAATGATGCCTGGTGCTCAAAAGTAGTCAAAGTTGATGGACAATGTTGACCAGATGTTGAGTTTTTAATGTAAAGATGTCAACCATAATATCTGCCCAGAGAGTTCATCAGTGTTATTGTTGCTGTTGTTTACATTCCCACAGACGCAAATTCAAAAAATGCACTACATGAACTCTAAGAGGTCATCAGCAGTCACAGTCAACCAAAAGAAAAACAACCTGATGGTATTTTTATTGTAGCTGGTGATTTTAATCAGACAGACCTCAGAACTGTAAATTCTATCAGCGTGTCCATACCCCCACCAGGGGAAGTAATACCCTGGATCATGTTTATACAAACAATTCTGGCAGCTACAAATCACTCCCTTGCCCCCATTTTGGTCAATCGGACCACATTTCCCTGCTTCCCCTGCCTACTTACTCCCAGCTGATTAAAAGGGTCAAACCATCAGAAAAAACTGTTAAAGTGTGGATAGATGAAGCTACAGCAGCTCTACAGGACTGTTTAGAGATACTACCACCCAGAAGAACCCCATCAATCTTGAGGAATATACATCATCATTCCCCAACCAGAAAGCCTGGATGAATGGAGAGGTGAGGGCCCTATCCAGAGCCAAAAAATATCCCTTTCAGTCAGGTGACAAGGAAGCATACAGCACCGCCAGAGCGAGACTGAAAGCTGGCATCAAGGAAGTAAAGCTGAGACACCTGGAGAGAGACCTCAACACCAACAACACCAAAGCATATCATTGTAACAGGAGAGTGTTCACACCTGCTTCAAGACAGCCACCATCGTCCCTGTACCTAAAAAGTCTGGTTTAAATGACCACCGCCCTGTAGTACTCACCCCCATTCTGATGAAGTGCTTTGAGAAACTGATTCCCAAGCACATCAAAGACACCATCCCAGCCAGCTTGGACCCTCACCACTTTGCATTCAGAACCAAAAGATCCACAGAGGAGGTCATCTCCATTGCCCTCCACTCTTGAAAATAACAACACCTACATGAGAATGCTGTTTGTTGATTTCAGCTCAGCATTCAACACAATCTCCCCCATGAAACTGATGGGCAAACTTAGCCCTCTGGGCTTGACTACTACACTGGATTTTAGACTTCCACACAAAAAAAAACCCAGGATTGGTGGTCACACCTCCTCCACTCTAGTGCTGAACGCCGGAGGGCCCCAGGGCTGTGTGCTCAGCCCCCTCATGTTCACGCTGTACACCCACGACTGCAATCCCTGACATGGAGAGAACTCTGTTGTGAAGTCTGATAACGACGCCAACATCATTGGCTGGAATACAAACGATTATGAGAATTCATATCGGGAGGAAACCAACACTCAGAGTACGTCACATGACTTAAGTTAAAAATGCTCTAACTGCCATTTCACTGCTTTCACAAGCTTTAGAGCGAGCTTTTGCCAAACACTGGACACAAGTGACAACTACCAGATAATGGTAAATGCTAAAATATGACAGTAGCACAAGTAGAGTCATAAAGACAGTGAACTGACTCAGTAATAACAATTACACTGCAATATCTATGTCAAGTTTACTATTGTAGGGAAAATGTCCCTTGTCCTGCTAAATAAGTATGTAAACCATGTGGACCAGAGCTGAATAAGTTGGAAAAGACCAAAAGGGGACAGGAATGTTTACAGCCCTGCCAGACCTTTTAGTGATTTGAATAAACACCCCGTCCTGGGTGTTTGTCAGGATTTAAGAATTGACTTATCCCTCCGCAACCGTAAAGGTGTAATTTTTGACGCCCCACAGATCTGGAAAACCAGACTTTCTGGCTCTCCTGAAGTCAGATTGTTGTTATGCTAATAAGATTGACTGCCCATCTGAACAGTCCAGACTCTTGTTTGTAATCCATCTGATTACAAACAACAAGGAAACCCAAGAACATACTGGACAATCAAAAAGACTATCTTCTTTGGAGACAGAGACTGGATCTTTACCTGCATAGCCTGAATAAAGGACATACAGACAGAGTATAAAACAAAGAGCAATCTATTCTCTCCCCTACACCTCTGTCTGAGACTTTCACCCCCCACCCCACACACACACACACACACACACACTGAATTTGCTTCCTTCTCCCAATAGTGCAGATAAAAAAGAAACTCAACAGATGTGCCATAAATCTTGGAATACATTCCTGAGAAAGGGACTTTGAAGAGTCCTCTGAATGTTAAGAAAGTTTGGATTCTGATAAAGTACCTTGTTAAAGTAGTCAATAATGTAATAATGTTGTTTAACGCATGCCTATTCTTTTCTTATGATGATTGGTCCAATTCTGGTGATTATAGTATGAAAATTGGAGTAGAAACAATATTCAGGTTTAACACACTGTTTTGCCACGGTACCACAGTGCCACCTAGTGACCATATGTTTTTGAGTCTTATAGCAAAATGTATTTTTGGATTGTTTTACAAGTTAAGAATCAAACGAACTATGGGAACAGATGCCATTTCATTAGCAGTATTGATGTCGTTGTTCTTTTTATAGTGAGCAGGAAATTATGATTTAGATTATGATTAACAATGTTTTGAGACACGAATTATGTGTAAAACTATATGCTTACTGGATGTTTTGATACAAACCTTGTTACATACCATTACGTGGCAAAATCGCTATTGATTTGACTATAGTGATGGGAAGTATGTGACTGCTGCGTGGCGCGTTTCAGATTATATATATTCTTATAAAGTAGACTAGAAGAAACCACGCTTTTTCTCTCAGAACAAAGGGAAAGGCTATAACCCATAGACGCACAGCAAGTTGGTGCGAAGAAACCTTTTCTCCGCCTCCAACATGCTCTTTCTGATAGTTAGATAAAACCTTCGGATCGCCTTTGTTCACTCACTTTTTTCTCTCTTTTCATTTTATTCACTCAATCTCACTCATCTTACTCATCACTCTCAAGTTTTCTCAGCTCGCTCAATTCTTTTTACTCTTAGTAAATTTTCTCCGGAGATTTGGATTTTCTTAATCATCTCCGGCCTTTTCTTTTCATCGCCTAAGTTGTGCGTATTTTAACTTAGTTAAGCAAACCCAGTTTTTGTGAT
>LKNJ01005590.1:3315-26106 GCA_002120245.1 Maccullochella peelii
TGGTGTACTAGCCTCTCATCCCACTGCTGGACGGCGTTGCAGCTGCCTCTGAGCTCTGGGGCGCTCCGCTCTGCGGATGCTGGAGGGGCGTCTTTGAAAAGACAAGTCGCGGCAGGTGATACAAGGCAGCAGAGGCAGAAGGTTTTGCATAGGTTGCACAGATTTTGCCTACCCCAGCTTTAAGATGTGCTTTCATAAGTAAAGTGAACAACGGTGATATGCCATCACAGACAGAGCCAGCAGACAGCAGGAAAGACGCAGCGCAAAGACTTTCCGACAAATGTTGTGAACATTTTCTTTGAAAAAGAAAGTTTTAGCAGAAACACTGGTCTGCATTTCTGTGATACCAAACTGACAATCAGGATGAAGAGTAAAACATACCCCAAAAATGGCACCCAAACAAAATCACAAAGCATAATCAATCATTCACTGTGTTTATTCACTGTACACTATGAAGTACTTTAATTTTGACAAAATAGAACAGTTAACATGGAATAATGGCTAACATATTGTCCAGAGTCTGAGTCACAAACTGTTTCATAGTGGAAATTTCTGGATTCACATTTGAACAGAAAACTTAAATAAGACAAATAGGCAATTATTATAAACAGTGATACATGGTGCCACTTTATAGAAAACATAAGATTGTGTTACTGTTAAGTGTCTGTCAACATTTAATCATATATATATATATATCATATCTGGGAACTTTACTGTATATAGTTTCAGCCTCCAGTGTAATCAATGTTCTGCAAGCATTATTGATAATAATGCTATTTGCCACTTTAACGGTTACACTTACAATTAGAGCTCAAACCTTAAAAAGTAAATGTGTGTCCTGTCAGCATTGGAATATCAGTGGATTAGTAAAGTCAAGAGTTATAGACATGTAAACCAAAGATAAAGCAGAGTCTTATAGCAGATTGATCAATTTCATTTAGTCAACACATGTCAATCTCCATCCCAATATAAAGTGGGATAGAGATGGAAGATAGGAGCTCATAGTGATAGTCACACATAGTACTACATAGTCAGCCAACATGGCGATGATTAATGAGTGAACCGTCTAAAGGAAGGTAAAGGATGTCCTGTATAATCTTAATCTGGACAGTTTGTGGTGAGGAGACTGTACACTTCTAGTTCTAGGGAATACATGGAGTTGATAGGTAATGACATGACTGGTATGAAGAGTTAAAGACAGATAGGCAGAACTAAGTAGAGACTCTCAGACAGCCCGTTGTGGGCTCTGGGATTTTCCCTGGCTCCAGTAAATAACAAGCTAGTGCTAATATCAGAGAGGGAACTGTTTTCCTGCCTTTTTAAGGGAAGCTCGGAGGCATAGTGGTCAGAGAGACCAAATAACTCCCTGTGTTTGCAGTCTTCCACGCTGCTGAAGTGTCCTTGAGCAAGATATTGAAACCTACCAGCTCCTTGGGGTGCTGTTGTATAGCTGAGCCTGACTTCCGACCACAAGAGAAAAGAGATTTTCCCTTCAGAAGATAACAAAGCAACATTATTATTCAAATCCTTTACGTCAGCTAATGTACTGTAGTTAACTGTTGTTTCTCAACTGAAATCTTCAGGGTGATAATGTAGACCATGTGGACTCACTGAGACACCAAGGCTAAATATTGAAGCACTATGCCAAAAAGTCCTCAGCAAACAAGAGTTTTAGACCGTAGAAATACCATTTACAGTACATCTCTACACATACTGTTATCAAGAACGTTATTGTTTCTTAATGAAACTTCTCAAACTTAGTTGAGGGGAAATTGAAGTTATACGTCCAAGTCATACAGTTTTGTCCTAGCCAGTAAAAGAGCTGTTCGTTTCTGTTTTTGGTGTCTTTATTTTGAGACTTCTCAGCTACTCGCTGAGTAAAATACATTACAGCTGCCATCTCACTTGAGACCAGATTGAATAATACAAACAAGAGTTGTTTTAAGAGATGTTCAGTTAATGTGGCTAATATTGCACAACAACAACAACAACAAAGTACACATGGAGGGTCTCAACCCAAACAAATGTCACTTCTTATTGATTTAGAAATTACTGGTGGTAACAGCAAGTGTGTTTAAAGGATCGCTTTGGTGATATTCTATATATTTTATTTTATTTATTGTCAACAAATAATATGAATAGACCCAAACCAACAATGAATTGATTCGGGTGATATGTTAATAAAAGTGGCCACCGTCAGCCCAACAACCAGCGATTGCCAATATATTTGGCATGTGTGGTGCGCGCGGGGGAGTCCCCACTCCCCAGACATCTGTGGTCTTTAATGTGAAAATTTTACTGAAACATTACAGCCTATATGCTACACTCCTTCAGTTAAACAAAATAAATCCCATTGAAATCTTTGCTTAACAATAAGCTGTAAAGACAGGCTAAACAGCTGTCCGACACTATTTGAAAAGGAGTCTGATGGCGTCGGATGAAGGACGCCTTCGCTTGCAGCCTCCAAATGAACAAACAGGTGGGGATAACATAACTACGCTATTAAATGATCAGGGTGCACAAATACACACACATACAGTTTTTGGTATATTTCTCAAATATGATTCATGAATTGACGTTGCTTTTCAGCGGCAATCGATCAGACAGCAACCACTAAAGACGACTTAATTGTCATTTAGTCAATCGCCCAACAAATGGCCCCCCCAAAAAAACAAACAACCGGCGATGGACGATATATTCGTCCAATCACCCAACCCTATTGGAGATGTGCTGGTTCTCACAAACTGCAGTAAGAGGATGTCGTCTACAGCTTTTCATCCAACAACTCACTGTGGCTATTGCTTCTTGTTCAGTTTATTCCCTACAATATTTAAAACTCATCCACTGACAAAAAGTGCTGAAATTGTTCAGATCTTGTTGTGTGGACTAATTTTAGTGTACAATAGTACTGCAAATCTCTGTGATAAATACATTGTGTTACCTGCAGCTGCTTTGCAATAAAATGTACCCTGTGGTTCGCCAGTTGATCCCTTAGCAAGATACGGCTGAAGGAGGGATATCAGTAAACAGGGAAACAGTAACACTAGGGTACTTGCATGCATTGTTTCCTGTGAATCCCTTGTGTGTCCCACACGGAAAAGGTGGACTGCGCCAGTAACAAAGAAAACTACAACATAGAGGGGCACTTATAGGATGTAAATACGTTGAATTGCAATTGCTGAAAAATGCCAGCCATAAATGGCGTCAGAAATGGGGTGGGGCACCCTGGTGGCTTAGGGGTTAAGATGCAGACAATACCCCTTGTTTTGCGTCCAGATGAGGTCCTTTGTTGCATGTCATTCCCCATCTCTCTGTCCTATAATTTTCTGTCATCTCTCTACTGTCGACTCTGTAACAAAGGCATAAAATGCCCCAAAACTACTTATTGAATGGGGTTTGATATAATGAAAATCTTAGGGAGTATAACTTTAGATTATTATATTGTATTCATACATAGAAAGTTGATGGGACATGTAAACTCTGACCATAATACCCTGCCTCACATGCTGTAGTAAATCTTTTTATTATACAGCTCTCCCGCACACTGAATACACACTGAATGTGGGTGTGAGCTTTCATTAAAAGCTTCGTTGCAACAAAAGTCAGTCTATTTTAAGCCCAGTCCAGACCAAAAATTCACGACGAGACGAAACTGTTTTAGAACGTCTCAGGAAAAGTTGCAGCGGCGTGAACTGACCCGTCACAGCTCAACTCGGCTTGTCAAGTCGCCAGTGGCTGGTTGTAGAACACTAGGCACGTCACCTGTTTCAACAGCCAATCAGTTTGTAGCAAAGTCAGCCGGTCATCTCGACCCGCTCATTTTTTTTATTTATCAATACTAGAAATGCAACTGTATCAAGCAACTCACTATCACTATCCTCTTTCATATTTTAAGACGCTACTAATTATATCCAGCTACAAAAAACGCCTCTCTAAATGCAAGTACAGAGTCGTTGCTATGGAAACAGCACAGTCTAGTCTCATTGGTGTAAACTGGCAGGTTTCAAAACGTTACAGACCGTTACAGAGTTTCAACTCATGTCTTGCGAATCTTTGGTCTGAACTGGCCTGTAGACCTTTGAGAACAGGTCAGGGAATATAGAATATCTAAGATGTTGACTGATTAAAGTCCATTGTGGAGAAGTAGAGCAGAATTTATTTTACGTCTCGCACATTCATTGCAGTAGCTGGTGTCTTTCACCCTGACTCCAGTGGAAACCAGACTGTTGCACCACTTTAGAAAAACACTGAACAAACCATAGAGGAAGAAGGTCACAGAGATGCAGTCCTGTAGTTAAACCAGTTATGAAAAGTTGAAAAAACATCATGGAGTTTCAACATCAGAGCTACATTGGAAGCGCCGTCATGGTGTACATGAGTATTTGTTTAAAATGTGCTCACTTCCCAAGCCTGTTGGTATCTGCGCGGTGTGCTTTTGTTAGCATACGGAAGTCGATGCTGTTTTCTCTTCTAAATTCTGTAGCGCTGAAGTCAGAGATATGAGAATAGCAGTAGAACTGCAGTCGGTCCTGCTGAGCCCAGGGAACTGGTCTGTGTGTGTGGAGCCATGTTTGTGAGTGTGTGTGTTGCATGTGTGACCATGTGTATCCTTTTGTGTGTGTGTATTTCTGTGGTCTATATCTCAGTACATGTCCAGACCCCCCATCTCAGGGGAAGAATAGGACATACATAGACCTCTGAGTAATGCCACTGGCAGCCACTGGCACACAAACACACACCACAGCACATGGTTATTGTCACTCAGAAACCTGGCGTCTCCCATTGTTTTCCCTCATCGTAATTGAGGGCTGGCATTGTCTTTAAAGTGAATGAACTGTTTGACAAACAAAAAAACGAAAATCTGGGGACCTGCCATGTGAATATCGCATGGTTTTTAACAGTTTTATTCTGTCCCTGGAACAGTGATTTTAGGGAGATATAGAACAAATTTAGTGGAGCACTGACCCATGTGCAAGTGGTTACTGGTTACATTTAAAGACTTAGAGAAAATTAAAGACTAAGAGATTTAAAGTGTGTTCAAATATGTTGGTATCTGTTTTATTCTACTCACCTCGTTTAACCATCTTAACAGCATAATCTATCATTTCCTTCCCCTCTTGTTTTCCTTCTCCCTGTCTTTCCTACTTCATCCCTAAGCATCTTTATATCTTCTTTCCGATTTTCCTCTTCCTCCCTCCAATTCTCTGTCTCCCTCCTCCTACTGTTTTCTTTCCTTTTCTTGCCGTTGTTTCTTTTTCCTTGTCTCTATAAATCTGTGTCGTTACTATTAGCAGCCCAGCTTTATGATACAGCCACCCACTCTTGACGTGCTTAATCAAGATGTTGTTGAAAGCCACAGCCCCTCTCACCCCCATTCTCTGTTCCTCCTCCAGCTGGGAGAAGCGAGTGGACCAGCGGGGCAGGTACTACTACGTGGACCACAACACCAGAACCACCACATGGCAGAGGCCCACGGCAGAGTCCGTGCGCAACTACCAGCAGTGGCAGAGCCAGCGCAGCCAGCTGCAGGGCGCCATGCACCAGTTCAGCCAGCGCTTCCTCTACCAGGTACTCCAGGCCTTTACTGGCCAAGTTTACATGCATACACTATGCTAACATGCAGGAGATAATGACACCTCCCTTAGGCAAAGGTAACAAGGGATTAGTTCTTTGATTTTCAGTAGGTTTGTCCCCGAGGAACAGCAATATGCACCTTCACCAACTGATCAACCATAACATTTGCTCATTAGCGTGAGCAAATGTAATTGCTTGTTTACCAGAAAGCTGTAGAGAATGTCTAGCTGTGCCTCAATTTGCGTTCTTCCGTGCTTACATTTGCTATTTTGAGTGCATAAGTGTGTTCACACTGACAGTTATGGCAAAATGCAGTGCACTATGAGCACCCGGATGGTGTACTCATAACGGTCAAAAAGTGCACACTTCTCACCCTCAATGGCCGCCATCTTGGCTATGTAGCGGAAGAGGAGGGACCAGCAACCTAAAAAAAATGACTTCCTTGGTCACTCATGAGCAATACTGTATGTAGACTCTGTTTCTGCTACAGTGAAGAGCACCACTGCCATTCAACATTCTAGTTAAATAAGTTTGGTTTGAAAGAAAGAACTTCCATAATCTCAGTGTTGGTAATTTACCTTGTTCATGTTTGTTTTTCATATTTTTGGATTTGTGTTTGGTTAAAAAAAAAAAAAAAATCTTGGCTGATTTGCAATTTGAAAAAACATTGCTGACAACAGACAAGAGAAGCAAAATATTTCATGTTTTGGAAAAGTCTTCATTTGAGGTAAATTGATACCTTATATTTTTCAAGATACTCATTAATTTAGTATTTTCCAGTTTTGTTACTTCTTACGGGTTCTTGGAGGTAAAACTCTGTGGTGTCGCACATTACTGCTGGGTTTTCTGTGCGGTAAAAACACAGTGAAATACTTTTCATAGAAATGTCACATAATGGATCTGCGTTTGGATTTGCAAGTCAATCCCACAAATGCACCACGATACCAAACAGGATCAATATGTGTCTTGAGTAAGGTCAGCACTGTATGTGACCCAGTGCGGTTTTTTCGTTGGGTTACACTCAGAAGACGTCGGCTACAGGGGGGATTAAAGATGTTATTTAAGACTTGTTTATAGTGTTTTTCCAGTGGAGTCAGTCGAGGTTCGGCCGTGTCTCTGACAGTCGGCGTCCTGTCAGTGAAGCAGCCAAGGTCATGCTGCAGCCAGACAGTAAAGACTTATGGGATTAAAACAACAGAGCTTTCTCAATAGACTATTAGTAAAACCAGCCTTAAAACTCTTATAGGCTTCTGTAAAAACATCCCACCCTTCCTCTCTGTGTGTGTTTTTGTGTGCTAGTGTTTACGTTTCTATGAAATGTGTGTGTGCATTTGTCTTAGTCTACAATTACATTTGTGTTTGGGTCTTTTCGTGTATTCCACTGTGGCTGTTTGTGTGTTTTCATGTGCTTCTGAGTGTTTGGCTGCCTTGTTATGTGTTTTTCTTTTTTGAAATAACCTTCTACTGTTTCACTCCATCCATCCTTCTAACCCTCTCATCATCTGTGTTAAAGTTTTGAACAAAGGTTTGAAATTGTTTGTCACCCATTATTACAATCCCTCATCAATGTGGGCAGTTAAAGATACAAGCTGCAGAGAGACAGAACTCCTTTGTGAAAAGTTAAACACAAAATGTGAACAGGTGGTGTAGCCGGTAACTTTTACTGATTTACTGGCATTTACAATAGCAGCTGGTCATTTTAGACCTTGATAAATAGTATTACACTGCTTACTTTATTTATTGTAACACCAATGTTATTACTGTAACTAAAATAGCCTTCTGTTAATGCTGCACTTTAGCAGGAAAAGTACAGCTCACATCTTCATGTAAGACTCAAATCACATGAATATGAAGGCAGAGGATGTTATTTCTTCTCATCTAGGACTGGGTCTAAAAACCTCAATACCACATGAAATGTGTCCATAGCACCAAGTATTGAAAGTACCAAAGCTTTGTCAGATTCTTAGTCATGATTCCTTATTCTTTGATCAGATGTTTTTTGAT
The DNA here is from genome assembly GCA_002120245.1 of Maccullochella peelii. Lineage (NCBI taxonomy): Eukaryota > Metazoa > Chordata > Actinopteri > Centrarchiformes > Percichthyidae > Maccullochella > Maccullochella peelii. The sequence goes on from LKNJ01005590.1 coordinate 10,894, forward strand.
TTAAATCATCATTTACTACTTGTGAAAAAAGTGTTTATATTCCTCTCAGAGTAGGTATCAAAAGGGATCGGAAAAAGCATTGTTTAGTATCATTTAGCTCTTTTCCACTGCAGGAATGTAAAGTAATGTGTAGCTATTGTTAAAGATACTGCTTTTTCCCATTGTTCTCTGCCTGCTTTGGGGAGGAGTTCCCGAATCTAATCTGCACATTGTTGCTCAGAAAATCTTTTTAATGACATGTTACGAAACATTCGGGTGCAACATGCAACTCTTAGCAACAGATAGACAGATGACATTTTAATCATAAACGTTCATAGGAAACAACGTTGCTGGGTTTCACATAGGCCATATATGAAAAGGTTCTTAGCCTGAAGAAGACTAACCACAGCCTGGCTAATGGCCAGGTTACCCTGTGTGATGTACAAATGATTGAACAAACAAATACAGTTATTAGCAGTGTCAGGATTAATTCAGGTTTTCATTTCACCAAAGGTGACACCACACACACTCAGTCCACGTTGGGACAGAAGCATATTAGGTTCGTTGTAGGCTGGAAACTTTGCCTCCTTCCTTCCTCCTCTTCTGCCCTCATTCCCTTCCTCTCCCTTAGTGTGTGTGAGAAAAGCCAATAGGCAAGTCTGCCCTCCATGTTGATAGTACACTGCTATGTCTTGGAATGCCCTCAGTGCTGATAGCAGCTACTATTTATGGCCCCAGTGTATGTGAACAAGGAAACACATACAAAAGAGCTCATAGCTTAACTGTGAACACAGCCGTGTTCTGCTGCCCGACTGACACTGTGTGGACGCGCTATAATTACTCAAAAAAAATTATTAAAAAACTTCTCTGGAACAATAATTTATCATCTTCTCTTGCCATTAAAAATCAGAACAGGTTGGTTTCATTTACTGTAGCTGTTCAGGATTCTGTATTGGTGTGTCTGTGTGGTTATAAGGATGCTGATGTGTGTGTAGGTCCCTACTGTTAAATCACGTGCTCCTGCTCTTGTGTGTGTGTGTGTGTGTGTGTGTGTGTGTGTGTTTGAGCAGATGTGTTCACAGGGTTGTAATGTCGAGGTCAGGTGCCACATTTTTTTTTCTGTAGCACATGACAACCAAGGAGGGTCATGGGGCCAGTCGTCCTCTTAAATGGACCATAGCAGTGTAACGGGTGCACACACACACACACATATTTACACACACTGCAAAGTTGTGTCTGTGCAAACTCATAAACACAAGCACCAAAGTGTGCATGCATTGAGAGTTTTTACATATTAGTTACACACAGATACTTGCAGATATACACGTTTTAGCTGACCCACAATGGTTGTGTGTATGTGTGTTAGGGTGTTTTTTCCCTATCTTTAATCAAGAGCGTGGTCTTTCACTTTGAGAGCATGATTTATTGATTTCATGTTCAGATTTTGTGATACTCTCCCTCAAAACCCCGCTCTCGCACTCAAATAGCTCCTGCTTGCGCTTGGATTTGCTTCTGCTCAAACTGTACGCTTGCTCTCAGATATATTGTTGCTTGCGCAGATTTCTTGCGCTCTCCCTCAAAACCCTGCTCTCGCACTCAGGCTGCTTCTGTGCGCTCGTGAAACGTCTGCTCTAACATTTATGCTCTGCTCTCTGACTGACTGGGTGCAATGACCCCGCAAATATGACTTATCAATTCAATTTGAAGGAAGTAATAGCACCATTAAAATAAAATAAAAACTTAGTTGAGGTCCTTGACTTTGGCGGTCCATCCAGCGATCCGCTGGACTCCCGCTCCTGAGTCATGAAGGTTACATCGTTTTCCTCTCACCGGCCTCCCGTCGGTGTGCTATATGGCATTTATATGGTACTATTACTTGTAGCTATTATAGTAAAAGAAAAAGTATGGTCGCTGGTATATATATTAACTGTACATAAAATACAATTGGCTGGATGAACCCAGTTAGAGAGTAACCGCCCGTACGGGACGCTGCAAGAAGTAAAGCGAACGCGCCCACAACGGGGCAGAAATCATTTCATTTGTAAACACTACAGCTGGCATTCTGTTGGTTGGGGCATTTTGACAGGGTTGTTGCACAAAAAATCCAAGAGCAGAGCAGAAATCCGAGAGCAGACGCTTCAGGAGCGCACAGAAGCAGTCTGAGTGCGAGAGCAGGGTTTTGAGGGAGAGTGCAGGAAATCTGCGCAAGCAACAATATATCTGAGTGCAAGCATACAGTTTGAGCAGAAGCAGAGCAAATCCAAGCGCAAGCAGGAGCTATATGAGTGCGCAAGAATGGTTTTGAGGGAGAGTAAAGTGAAAGACCTCACTCCTGATTAAAGATAGGACTGTGTGTGTGTGTTTGCAGAGTAATAGCAGCTCGTTAGGAACCCCAGAGAGAGCAGCCTGAGTCATTAACTGCTGTTTCCGGCTCTCCCCCCTCCCTCCCCCTTCTTTTTTCTTCCTAATCTTCCTTTCCTTTACCTCCTTATCCTTTGCTTTAACCCCACCCACCCCACCTCCCCACCTCCTCCCACCTCCCCATCATTCTGTCGCTTCTCCAAAATGCCCCCAATCTCCGTTTCCCCCTCAAAATCCCCCTTTTCTGCATTGCACCGAAATGGCTTTAAATTTATCTTGGCTCATTTCAGATAACCTCTCCCCGTTTCTCTTTCTTTTTTCTGTTTTCTGTTTATACCACTCCTCGTCCTCTGCCCTCAAATCAGTCTTTGTTCCCTCCCCTCACCTTTCCTCAATTGCCTCCTTCTTCCTCCCTCCCCTCTCCCTCTTCCTCTCTTGACTATCTGTCCATTCTCGCTGGAACAAGGACCCTTAACAGCAGCACCTGAATCAGCCTTGTACTTCCACCGCTGAACAGAAAACACACGTCCTGAATGAATGGTTGAATGTCATGATTCCTTACAACATGTTTGGAAGTGGTTTATTCCATGAAAGGACAATGAACAGAAGTAATTTAAACTGTGCTGATGCTGGCTTTAACATTATGTTATGAATAAAAAGAAAAATTCCTCTTATCCTATGAGTGTGATTTACTGCATGTTGGTTTCATCTCTACCTTGGACAGAATGTGTTAGGCTGTCTGGGCAGATCATTTTCCTCTGCACAGTATAATCTTATATTTTAGATATGTACATTCACATGTTTTAAAGCTGCATTCTGGCAACTACACCAATAGGCCAAAGAGTGGTAATTTGTTTACTTGTTACTGTTGTGCTCATTAAGAGACCGACACTGTGGGTGGGTTCCACCTCAGGCAAAATGGAGACAACTTTACGCACCCAACCCCCACCCCCACTAATTTTAAATTGTTGACTTTTTTTCTCTCTATGAAAAGGAATATAAGAACCATGTCGACGGGACACTCTGAGCCTTAGTACATGTTAAAAAAAAAAAGTAAGTTACAGAACTACATTTCCCATAATTTGGGGGCTTTCTAGGCTGTAAACTGGCAGTATACTGTAATGTTGCCATGGATTTAGTGTGATTGCTGTCGGCTACAACTTGAGCCCCATTTTGTTTAAATATTTTTAGCCTACATTTGTTTTTGTTATGGCAAAAATTAACAAATGAATAAAAAGTTAAAAGTATGCTGAATTAGCTAGTAGAAGTTCCTGTTTGCAATGTACCCATCAATGTAGGGTTGCCGACAACTATCACTGGATTACTTTGATATAGAAGAAAACTTAAAAACGTGATGATACTCACAAATACAAAAAAAGACGGACCTTATAACATGTATTATAAGAACCTAAGCTGATTTATGGATGTTTATTTGCAATGGACATCAGCGATCAGAGTTCATTTTTCTGATCAGTTTGGTTTTAATTAGTAATTTGATGCTATAAAAAGGGGGTGAGACTGGATGATTGACAACTGAGTGTGCTCGCGATTGGTTCGTGTGGGTGTATGGGCGGGACCTTGATGATCACTACTGTGAAGACTCTGGCTCCAAATGATGTCTCTAGCACAAGATGGCAGCGCCCATATCAGGGATATTTTGGCTTTATTTTTGTACAGTGGGAGGAACTGGAGATGCGTCATCCATCTTTATATACAGTCTATGATTGAACGCATATTGCAGCAATCGAGCGCTACGGTTTTTAAAGTATCGCCTTAATAGCCTCCATGAGCTGTGTGTCACAGCCACTGCTGCTTCTCCAACTGCTGACCGTGTTGATAAGCAGGCCAAAAAACTACACTAACTAACTTCCAGTTACAACACCAACATGTGCCTGACCTTTCACCTTGTGCAGTGTCTTTGCGTCATGGCTACACCAGTCTGAAACACACAGATGAGTGACCGTGTTTTCAAAGTGTCTGAACGTCTGATGAACTCACTGACCTCAAGTTTACTGGATTCCTGTTATTCACTTTCTCTACTTGCGTTCAAAGATTTGCCTCTCTGCTGATGTGGAAAACAAGTGGCAAGTTATCTTGGCAACAGAAGTGTGACTCAAGTTTTTATAGTTGTATAAATGAATAGTTTTAGTTTCACTGATAGGTTTGTATATCTTCTGAAGCTACACTGGTGGTAAAAGTGTAAACAGGTTAAAAGTGACTAGCTGAAATAGCCGTTTTCACCTTTATGGCTTATACCTGCCAGATCCATAACACCCAGCCATTATTTCACACGTTTCTGCCAACATGCTGCTTTTCCCTCTCTTCCGCTCCCTCCCTTGTTTTCTCAGTTTCTTTCTTTTCCTCCCTCCATGCTAGCTCTGTCTGGAAGCTGCTGAGAAGCTGAATGGTCAGAGCCAGGATGAAGTCATCATGTCTTTATATCATTATATTCTCCTTTTACCTTTTTTAGTCACAGAAAACCCATAAGGGTGGGGCGCCGGGGCATAGATTGGCTGTCGATGGGAGCGACACACACACACACACACACACACACACACACACCCTTTAACCCTGTTATGTGCCCACTCTCACTCCTCCAGCAGGCCCCGTCCTTTCCATCCCGACTCCCTCAGAGTTTCCATGACAGAGCCATTTTAAATGGACACAGTCACATTTCTTTTTGGGAAATGCTGTGTAAAGTGACGTTGACATTCGATGGATAATGCTCTACTTTATGGCTTCTCAGGAAATAATCATCACTTTTGTGGCGCAACATGTGTCAGTGAAAAAAAAAAACCCTTTGAAAGTCCTCCAGTTTTCATTTGGAAAATGGTGGTTTTGTTCTTTTCACCTCAGTGTAGCCAATAAAGGACAACGAGCGCTACCTGTGCTGCCAAAACCAGCCTTTTAATAGAAGGCAAAGCCACCAAAATGACATTTTCCCACATTTTGTGATGATTTTTTTGGTCCATATTGATGGTTGTATGGCTTTTTCCAATCACCAAATAGAGCTCACAGTGTACCCACCTTTTTATTTACAGCACTGCTAAAGCGTTAATCAGTGTATCATGTTGTCATTAGAGGGACCTGTGCTCTGCGTGGTGGCACAGTTAATGGTTTTGAAGTTGTTTGCGACACACCTAGACTGGCCTGTTTGATAAACATCTTTCACCATGAAAACCCATCAGCAGCCGCTCATACCCAACAAGCGTCTTTTCAGCTACTTTTCCACTCAAGGTAATATATTCATGTGGGTTTGTGTGTGTGTGTGTGTGTGTATTCCAACATAAGAACGTACACATTAACTGTTTGCCACAGACAAACTTTCCACACAGTGGCACACACACATATGCTCTTTTTTTTTTTTTTCTCTGTGTATGTGTGTGTGTATGAATGCAGGCTGAGTAAACCCCACAGTGGTTTCCAGGCCCAGGGTGAATAAAGGTGCCTTTTGTCAGGCCCGGGTAGGTTGGGGCGGAGAGTGAGGAGGCGGGTTGGGGTGGGGGTGTCCAGTCTGGAACAAGCATGAATGTTCCCTCAGTTCCCTCAGACATCACACTTCCCTGCCTACTTTCACATCAGCATTAGAAGAGAGCAAGCGAAAAGAGGAGGAGGAGGAGGAGGAGGAGGACCTCAGGGTGGGGTAGGGAGGGGTGCCAGGGTGGAGGAGGAGGTGGGGTGTATTTGAGGAGGTGAGCGGGAAGCCGGGAGGTGGGGTTTGCATTCAGCCAGTGAGCTCATTGGAACAGCGTTGTTGTTTTATCCTCCTACTGAGCGTGTAGTTTTTGGAAGGCATACGACCCGCCAGCCAGCCAGCTCCCTCAGTCGCCCCTTACCACAGCAGCAGAGAGGAGCCACCCCCACCCCTTTCTGCCCTTAACACTTACACACACACACACACACACACACACACACACACACACACACACACACTTCAGCCAGCCTGACTGACCCACAGGTATCATCCCTGGTTTCGTGAGTCAAGCGAGGACTTGATTGTTCAAGTTTGGGACTGCTTTACTGAGTGAGTTTTACCAGCGTTTTGTCCATTTTCTTATTTTTCTTATCTCTCATTGGTTTTCCCTCCTTTCTTGTATTTTTTGGGTTGTTTTTTCCCCAAACCTTTTCCTCCTCATCATCCTCATGCGGCCGTGAGAAACCATGTGGACAGACAGAAGAATTTCACACCGTGCCATAACAACAAGGGCAAACAGTGAGAGAACGCCACACGAAGAGGTGGAAGAAGAGAGTATGGAGACAGAAAGGTGTCCTAACTGGAATTGTTTTCTCTCTCTCTCTGTTCCTCCCTCAGCCGTCCGGTGCTCCAGTGGAAAATGATCCTCTGGGCCCGTTGCCTCCTGGATGGGGTAAGTTTGCCTAACACACTCCTTGTACATACACTTACTCCAGATGCAGATACTCTCAGTGAGGGGTGCTTCTGTTCTAAAATGGTCTTGAGGTTTGGCTTCTGTCAATAGGCTACATTTTGGTGAGTCTGAAATTCCTCCATACCTGCTGGAGGTGTCTGGTGTTGAAGTAAACCTGATCAGTCAGGACTGGATTCGTAAGTCTGAGCTGTTTTCAGTCAAGACCTGCAACCCTTGCCAATCTTGTGCAGGTATTTTTGGCGACTCTTGCCAGTAGTAAGCAGTGAAGTGATGCAATTTGTCCAGATATAAACAGTGGGTTCTTGATTTAGGTTGGAATCATTCAAAAATGTGCTTTTAATTTCTGCAGGCAGCTGTGAGGGAGTGAGGTTTGGGTACAGCACGGCAGTGTTTTCTCTCCTCACAGAACTCTGAGCACATTTTTGATCATTTTAAGCCTTTATGCAACGTCAGAAACAATGCCGGTTCTGTGGCTTTTGTTATTAGCTTGAGTCTCTTCGTTGTAGCGCCTCGTGAGCAGATCAGTTGTTAATGAATTGATTTATGTTTCTGCTCCTGATCTTGATTTTCATTCCGTTGTTGAATATCTGGATAAAATGTCTCCTGGTTTCTTTTCAATACTCTGCTCCTGTTATACCAATTCATCACTGTATGCTCTCCCTTTACTCTAAAATCCACAAATTACAGAGGCCATATTATTGATGGGACTCTTCATCATCCAGCATTTTCCCAAATGAGTAATGTAATCGGATCCGAGCAGAATCATGTCCCACACATTCATTCATTCATAAACGAGTGCTGCTGGCAGCCCCCTGTCCCACCAACATTTTCACAGACTTCATCACACAGCCATGTTCTCTCCAAAAAGCTCCCTGCCCATGATGCCTTTTCAACATGTTGCGGTACCTCAAGACGAAAAACCTCAATTATATCACTGGCTCAGATTCGCTTCCCCGGCGCGCTCTTTTTCATCTGCGGTTAAAAAAAGAGAAAGCTGGGAGAAAAGAGGGAAAGATGGAGGAGAAGGAAAAGAGACACAGGCAAATGAAAGAAAGTAGAAGAGGGGGGCTGTTTCAAACTACATAGTAAAGTGGGGGTGGAGTGAGTCAAGGAGAAAGCTACTAAGAGTTGCAATGTGAGCACTGCTGTTTCTGGGCCCTCCACACACTCCTGTTAATGAGAAAAAGATGTCAGAGTGATGGAGGGAGGAGGATGGGGCCCCAGCTACTCTCTCATGAGACCTGTGGCCTACCGTACACACACACACACACACACACACACACACACACACACACACACACACACACACACACACACACACACACTTTACACACTTCCATAAAACAATTCTGTGTTTAAGGTGCTTTCAGTGTAGTGATTCAACTGTTACCTTAATGAAATGAAATCTTGGCTCCATGTTTAATATTTGCTCTGTCACTTGTACTTTCAAACACCCCCGCCACAACCTGAATTCTGTCCACATTAACACACACACACACACACTTAGGATTATCCTGGTGAGGTGTTCGGATCAAGCCGCAGTGAAATATCACACACACTCGGTTTTCTATCATGGTGGTGAGATATTATTTTTCTCTTCATCCCAAAAAAAGCGAGCTAGCCCAGTTGTTGCTGACAGAGACGCTCAGGTGATCCCTCTGATCCCCGTTGATTTATCGCCGAGTTTATCCCAAGTTTTTCAAAATCCTTTCAACTTTTGAACATCACACATCCCTTTTCAGCGTGCCGTTGTGTTCTGTTTGTGTCCACAGAGAAGCGTCAGGACAATGGCAGAGTGTACTTTGTCAACCACAACACCCGGACAACGCAGTGGGACGATCCTCGGACCCAAGGGTGAGACTATGAAGTTGAAAAAGTACTAACGTGTATGTGTGTGTGCATGTGTTTGCCTGCTTGTTAGATGGTGCATCGCTTTGGGTGTTTGCTCGTACTGAAGAATGAAAATATATATATATATATATATATATATATGGAAAATTCTTTGAGGCAATCCAGGGAAATGTGTGAGATTACGGGGACATGACAGAATTTATTTTACAAATTGACTGTTCTGAGCTGAGAAAGGGCATTGGGAAAACAAAATGAGCTGTTGTTCATCTCCCTCCTTCAACAACCTTTTGTATCCTAGAGCCCCTGATCTGTCTGCTGTTTATTTGATCACTTTTCTGGCACCACCTTCTATTTCTTTTTTTCCATTTCTTTAAATTATTTTCCTCTCACCTCACTCGTTCTTACCTCCGACTCTCTGTCAGCCACTTGGGTTGGATGAAGTCAATTTCACACATTACAGATTTGATTCTTCAGTCCTTTTTTTAGGATCAGGCTCTTGAACCTCCAGGGGATCTTCCTCTCTGTATGACATCATAAGGGCGAGCTGGAGATGTGGTTACTAGCCCCAGTTTGGGCCACTCATCTATTAACACTGCATTCAAGTCACAGAGCTCAGCATAGCAAACACTGACAAACCCATGTACTGCTGTTCTGAAGGTATTTCCAGAATCCTCAAAGACAAAAAAAAAGATTTTTAAGCTGTTTCCAAACAAAGATGGCAGCCGAAAATTGTCCTTGCCTAATTTGAACGACATGAATCATATTGTAATCTTTTTATTATCAGTTATAATTCTATGTCCATGAAAATCTTTATATTTTTATTATGTCGTACAAAATGACCGAGGACATGTGTCATTTCTGACCTTGATACCTCGATAGTAAATGCAACTTGAGTTACAACTTGTGAAGCGGGTTAAAATCTTTGTTTTTTAATGTGCAGCCGACTGAATATTTTTTCCTCCACATGGTTGGAAGAGTCATTGAGGATTCTGGAAATACCTTGAGAACAGCAGTAAGTGCTGTTAAATGACCTTCTGGGTTTTTCAAAGATCGCTGGCTGTTTTTTTTTTTTTACAGACAAACTGATGCTGTGTGATTCGAATGTAATGATAACACACGAGAGGCACAAGCTGTGGCTAGGGCGGAACGAGGAATTCTTTGCCACATTAAAAACTGGACTTTATAATAAAATAAAATTTTATATGGGCCTAGACTTTATTCTGTGTTCATCTCTAATGGTTCCAAGCAGTCTGAATGAGTCAAACATGCCTTGGGTTCCTCAGAAGGGATAAACTTCACCTTAGCATGGAGTTTTGTTTTAGCCTCCAGGGCTTTAGATCCACCGGTTGGCAGGGAGGTGTGTTAGTTTCATCCCCAGGACGGGGCCCCTCCAGCTGGGACCGTGCTCACTGCCCTCTCCCTGTTGCAGGATGATCAAGGAGCACCCCCTGCCCCCGGGCTGGGAGATGAAGTACACCGCTGAGGGAGTCCGATATTTTGTGGACCACAACTCGCGCACCACCACCTTTAAAGACCCCCGACCCGGGTTTGAGTCAGGGTAAATATTCTCTCAGCCCTTCCTCCCAAGCCTGCTTATTTAAAAAAATAAAATAAAGGTCACAGGCCGAGGCAAAGATATTCTGAGGAAATGATCTCTGTCAGTCAGGTCAATGAAAAACACTTTTAAAGTGAACTAAATCAACTTCTTTTTCAATAATTTTTAATTATTGCACAATGATTTTGCTTAGGTCTGACATAACTACATTGCAAATATTAATTTATACAATCCCCTCATTTTGTGTAAACCTTAAAAAAAATCATGAAAAATGTCAAAATTGTATCTTAATCTAAGCTACATCATCTTTATATTTCTGTTATCTGCATCTTTATTGAGTCCATGTTTTATTCATTGCCTTTCTTTGCCTATTTTAAAATATTTCTTTGGGTCAGACAGAATCAACTTGAGCATCGCAGATATTTGAACAAAAAATTATATTTTATCACAGCAACATGTTCATTCTAGCACACACACACACCTCGTCCCCTCAGCCTGTGGATGTTTGCTTTGCCTTAAAGCAGTCTCAAATCTCACCGCAAAAGTCAGGAGAATGTGCAGATGTGCGACAACAGATCCACTGCAGACCTCCCTGGCGTGTGTGTGTGTGTGTGTGTGTGTGTGTGTGTGTGTACGCTGCCTTTCTGTGTTTCTGTTCGGCATGCAAGTGTGTGTTAGCTTGTGGCTTGTTTGTGTGTGAGTGCATCTGCAAGCTGCTTTTCATGCTGATCTTTGAACGCATCTTTAGGCCGGTGGTTATGGAGGGCTTCTGGAAGTAGCCCTCACTGTTTTTACACTGGATCCTGCAAGAGTGTGTGTGTGTCCGTGGCCAGTGCTCTGCCGCTGCGGTCTCCATTTCCTAACCCAAACCGAGATGTGCCTGGCAGCTCGGCGAGCACAAACCCGACGCATTAGAGGCCTCCTTCTTCTTCTCTCCCCCCATTTCACTCTCTCTCTCCATTATCTGTCTAACTTTCTTTCTCTCTGTGTCTCAGCCTCTCCGGTGCTGACAGGGCACATATCCAGTGTGCGTGCAGTGGGTTGGTGAAGCTTATACTAACACAGCTGCAGGCCTGGACTCACCTCTTGCCTTTGAGACCCAGACACACAGCGTCGTTATTTAGAACAGAATGGCTAGTGTGAATTTTATATTTACTTTTCAGTCTCTGGACTGCGACCTGGAACACCAGGGCTTCTTAAAGGAGAGCGCCATGTTTCTGTTGATCAGCTAACCAGTTAAGAGCTGAAAACATAAGACACCAAGTGCCGTCAGTTTGCTTGTTTTAGATTATTAACGCTGGAATTATTCAATCAGGATTCCCCATGGATTTAGCTTAAACAGAGTTCCTGTCTTCTCTCTCTTAATGTGTGTGTGTGTGTGTAGGTCACGGCAGGGCGGTTCACCCGGTGCTTACGACCGCAGCTTCAGGTGGAAATACCACCAGTTCCGTTTCCTGTGCCATGTAAGTGTTAACTGGAATCTGACGCCACAATGAAACTATTGGTCTTTGTTTCAGTGTGTATTACTGCAGTTCTGAAAAAACGACAAATGCAATTTTTCTTAAACGAAATTCCATTCAGCTTCATTGTATTGGGGTGGAGGCAGAAATTTCAGAGGCAGATATCTCAAAGCTTAACAGATAAAACAAAAACTTAATTGCCTGGTTAGATACCACTACAGGTACAGTAAGTGAGAAAGTGACAACCTGACACGACCAGCTACTGTTTAATAAAAGCTGAAATCTGTACTGAATATATCCCTATAACTGAAATACTCATCCATGTTCAGCTTAGGAAGGGCGATTTTGGCAAAGACTAAGGGTCAAAACTAAATTAGGGTTAAAGTCAGAGGTGAGAATCAAGAGACTTCAGTGTCTTACAAGGCTTTTCAGAAGGTCTTACTAACTCATACCTGTTTAACAATGTATTTTTCTGTATATGGAATTCTTCTTTTTAACTCTATAGTGATTCTAACTTGTTGATTTGTTTGTTTTGTCTCTGTCCAGTCCAATGCCTTGCCCAGCCATGTAAAGATCTCGGTGTCCAGACAGACGCTGTTTGAAGACTCGTTTCAGCAGGTCAGAGACGGACAAAACACACATCTGTTCTACACTACATATAACTACATTAACATCATCTTGGGTTTAGTTCACACACACAAAAAAAGAAAAAAATCCCTATGTAACCAAAATATTTTAGCGGACACAAAGAATACTGGTAGTCACAGCTTGATTTAGCGCCGAAAAATAACACAATTATTTTAGTTAATGTTGAATGAAGTCATGAATATTGATGATCAAAATGTGTGATAGTGCTCAGTGACAGTATTTCTGAGATATAAAAAAAATGGCCATACGCAGACTGTATAACATCAATATGTTAGTCTTATCGAAAGTAGTGAAAAACACGTTACTGGATAATTCTGGTATGTGAACTTGATCTGCAGTCATTATAATATTTGACTAGACATATTTCTGCTTCTTACTTGTATGTAATTCCAATTCTGCGCCAACATTTTTCACAGATTTTTCATTAGTTTAGTTTTGACTGAAGTATCTGTAAACCAGGCTCAGATGAGCATCTGACACGCGAAGGTTACAACATCAAGGATGAACGCAACATTAATTTGAGACTTCACACAATAAAATAATGAAAATCATCATTCACTTCTGCAGTTAGGAGAATTAAAGGTGAAAATACGTGTTATGTTTTGTCATCAGATCATGAATGTGAAGCCATACGACCTTCGCCGAAGACTCTACATCATTATGAGGGGAGAGGAGGGGCTGGACTACGGCGGCATCGCCAGGTGAGAGCGACGGCAGCATACACGCACCCTTCTTCTTCTCCTCGCGTTCAGTCATTTTGTGTCTGTGGTACTGCAGGTTTTTTTCGGGAGCTGTTCTTTAACCCATTGACATTTGCTTTTAATGTTGGTGATGTCGGTGGTGGAGTGTTTTTCCTATCCCTGCCACTTCTCGATGGTCTGCACCAGCTTCCTCCTCTGCTGGTGTTAACTGCAGTTCCAGCCAGGCAGGATTGAAACCATTTTAAAAGACCATAAAGAGGCAATGGGCACGGAGCATTATGTTGCTACATACCTTTTTTTTTTTTTTTTGGTCTGAGGGTAGATTGGCGTGTCAGAAAGTGAGGATTAAATTCTCACTGGTTGCCAGCAGAGGTCAGACTGTAAATTTCTTAATGCCCCTTTAAATGTTGCTTCCTGAAACCACACAAAACCCCCCCTCCTACCGTTTTGCAACATGTCTGTCCCCCTTCCCTTACACCCCTCCTCCATCCACCCATCACATGTATCCATCCTGCCCCCTGCGTCTGCTGTGTTCCAGGTCTTCCTCTCTGTATATGTTGTTGTTTTTCTGTTGCCAATGTTCTCATTTTTTCTGTTTGGTTTTGCATTGTGTCTCTGTCTCCGGTGTCACGTCAGTGGTTTTACCCTATGGTAGGTGACATCATGCTGTTCTACCACAGGGTAGAACCACGGACGGGATGTTGGGAGGTGTCTGCGTCCGTCCGTCAGTCCATACCCCCCCTCCCATAAACCCCCAAGGGGGAGGGCAGGGGCCTTGGGAGCGCTTGGTTCTGGTGCTGCAGCTGGTTCTGGTGCTGCTGGTGGGCCCTCATTCTCTCTAACATGCATCCTTCCACCGTCTGTTTGTGTCTTTTTTTTATTCTACCCTGTTGTATTTATCCTTCACTTTATATGTTTTGTCTTCATGTAATTTATGTGTCAAATTTAGATTGTAGGATGTGTCCACATTTGTTGATGTACTGTATATTCTAATTAATACCACTATCCAGAGTTGGTAAAATTCTTATTTTTTTAAGCTGATCTACGCAAGATAAAAAATAGCCTAGATGAAAGGCGTTTACACACCGGGGGTGTCAGTATATTTTTCCGAACTGGTGTTTTTGTCATGAGTACCTTCACACAGAACGCGAATATTATGCGGCGAAAAAGCGACGTAAATTTTTTTTTTTTTAGGCACGAGGAAAATAACGATTTTTCTGAGCTTTCGTATGGCGAATAAAGGCATCAACCAATCACGTTGTGTCAACTCCGGGCATATTGATTGTTTATGTTTCTCATCACCCTGTATTATATGACAAAAGACACAAACATCATAAAGACAATGAACTCAAGGACAACGTGTGGAGCAGCACCGCCGGATGCAGGATAGTGAGGAGGTGATGTAGATGCACACATAGGCTTTATATGAGTGCTCCAGTGTTGTCCATGTTTTTTCATCTATCTGTCTATTGAACTATCTATCTATCGATCAATCAATCGCAAATTCGCATCGCTGCCGGTATGAATGGTTTTGATGTGGAATATTTGCTGGCGAGTATTTGACATTTTCATGTTGTTTATTCGTCACACCCTCGGTGTGTGAAGGCCTTATGGGAAAAGAGTGTTGTATTGTCATTATAGTAATAATTCTACATTTTTGGAAAAGCGCTTATTCTCTTCTTTTGCTGAGAGTTGGATGAGAAGATCATTACCACTCTCATTGGTGTATGCTAAATATGAAGCTAGAGCTAGCAGACGCTTAGCTTAGCTTAGCATAGCATAGCATAAAGACTAGAAGCAAGGTTAAACAGCTAGCAGTTGCAAGAAAAAGTATGTGAACCCTTTGGAATTACCTGGTTTTCTGCATAAATTGGTCGTAAAATGTGTTCTGATCTTCATCCAAGTCACAACAATAGACAAACACAGTCTGCTTAAACTAATACCACACAAACAATTATATGTTTTTTTCGTGTTATTATTGAACACACCATGTAAACATTCACAGTGCAGGGTGGACAAAGTATGTGAACCCCTAGGCTAATCACTTCTCCAAGAGCTAATTGGAGTCAGGAGTCAGCCAACCTGGAGTCCAATCAATGAGACGAGATTGGAGGTGTTGGTTAAAGCTGTCCTGCCCTATAAAAAACACACACCAGTTTTGAGATTGATATTCTCAAGAAGCATTGCCTGAAGTGAACCATGCCTCGCACAAAAGAGCTCTCAGAAGACCTACGATTAAGAATTGTTGACTTGCATAAAGCTGGGAAGGG